>JAOUZG010051955.1:496229-519311 GCA_026289955.1 Argiope argentata | reverse complement strand
AGAATAGCATGATTCAGATATGTGTAGATTTGACCTTCTATTAAGAATAGCACGATTCAGATACGTGTGGATTTGACCTTCTATTAAAAATGAGAGCAGCATGATTCAGATACGTGTGGATTTGACCTTCTATTAAAAATGAGAGCAGCATGATTCAGATACGTGTGGATTTGACCTTCTATTAAAAATGAGAGCATGATTCAGATACGTGTAGATTTGACCTTCTATTAAAAATGAGAGTAGCATGATTTATATACATGTGGCTTTTTAAAATTCTATTAGGGGAAAAGTTATGTTTCCAAATGGCATGCTTTATGATACCTCTTTCATTTCGAATTTAGTAAGCATGAGAGTTTTAACACACAGCGTTCGGTTTTCCGACTTTCAATCCAGTTTTTAGGGGATAATTTAGATCTTGTAGGTATGAATTTAGATTGCCGAAGCATTGAGAATGTTAAACTGAACTTGAAAAAGCAGAAATGATGCAAAATATTTCAGATGATATAAATTCTGAAATAGGAAATGGATATTAGTGAAAGTTTAAAACATTACAATACATTATTAACGATCTTCACTTCGGAAAATAATTAGATGTAAAATTATTCACCTCATACAAAGTTTGTTTATTGCCAGGAAAAATAAATATACACAATTCTTTTAAGTCGAATTTTTTTGAAAAATTAATCTGCATCACAAGGCGACCAGAGACCTTTAAAACGACTTCTTGCATTTTTCACCTTAGCAATTTCAAATTTTACAGGCATTAAGAGCAACACTATTCTAGATGATACACAAAATTTTAAAACATTGTATTAATTTATTTGAGTTAGGAGAGTTAATATAAAATTAGCGATAAATAACATTGATGAAAAATGTTCCAAGCGCTCCGAATTTGTTCGAAAGTGCTAATTTTTTTATTATTACTTACTTCTAACCCTTCTGAAACAAAAGTTGGGATCAATCTTGAAGTTTCAGTATAAATATAAAAAAATTAATTAATGTAATAACTCCCAACTACTTAATCTTTTTTTAAAAACAGTAGTTTTAAGTTATTATATTGATTAATTTTTATATTTTGTACTCAAACTTCAAGATTAATCCCGACTTTTGTTCCAAAAGGGTTGAAGTAATAATAAAAAATTTAAACGCTTTCGAAAAAATTTGGAGCGCCTGGAACATTTTTCATTAACGTTATTTATCGTTAATATTGTATTATATTAACCTCCCTAACTCAGAAATAAATTAATGTTTTAAAAATTTGTATAATCTAGAATCGTGTTACTATTAATGCCGATAAAATTTCAAATTGCTAAGGCGGAAATTGCAAAAAGCCATTTTAAAGGTCTCTGGTCGCCTTGTGATGCGGATTAATTTTTCAAACAAATTCAACTTCAAAGAATTGTGTATTTCTATTTCATGGCAATAAACAAATCTTTGTATTATGTGAATAATTTTGTATCTGATTATTTTTCGGAGTGCAAAGAGTTAAAATTGTTATGTAGGCATTTTTAGCGATTAAATTTGAAAAATAAATAAATAAAACGTCAAAATGAGGCACAATCTTGAATGGTGAGTCAGAGGCACCATCACAGTTCAAAAGGTTTAACAACGCGTTGATATTTCGGTAATTTCATGGATTTAGGCTTAATAGCGAAAACACCCTCCCTTCCTGGACAGACACTCTCGAAAGTCTGCCGTTCTCTGTAATAAGCCCGCGTTTGTGCTCCCCTTATCAATACTTATCTTATACTCTCATTTCCTTGACTACCTTGACCTCAGTGTAGGGGATATTTATTCATCTCCTTGGACAGTCATCTATCATATCAGAGTCAACGGTTTATTTGATCTGGTCAGACTCCGTCAGACCACGATGGCGATAAGAAGATGCTTATCTTATGAATATACTTATCAATACTTTATTCTTTTTTTCAGTGGATCCGCAGAATATTAGGATGCCCGTCAGGAAGGCAACGACGAAACAGTTTGACCGACATAAAATCACGTGGTAGTGTGGACATAGATGAATATGACGTTCTTGAGCACGGAGGAACTGGCAGTGACTTAGAAGAAACTGTGGAATTCAACGCGAACTCTGACTTTTGTCTCAATGCGTCTCTGAGTCAGTGTTCAAAGAAAAAAAGTCTTCCCATTTGCGTTCCTAGAAGAACGAAACCGAAAAAAGACCATTACGATGCTTTCAGAATTTCTGGGATGCGTTCTACGGTGGAAGTTGAAGATGAGTATCATCCGATGAACATGAAGAGGGTGATGAGGTCTCTTTCCGTAGAAGATATTTCAATGTCGCCAGAATCTTCGATTTCATCAGATCCATCACTCATGTTCAGTATGTCGCCGGAAGAATAACGTTGGCGTATTCTCAGCGCACACTTTTTTTTAAAAGTATATTTTATTGTATAGCATGTTGCAATGTTTTAACGTTGTTGTAAGACTTCAAGGTCGAGATTTATTCACGACTTGAAAAATTGTTATTTTAATATAGATCAATAGAATGCCTGATTTTAATAAATTTCGTATTTTTACCTTTTTTCCTATGCAAGTTATTTTGGTCTACGTTGTGCATGTTCGGTGCGATTTTGTAAATAATTAAGAGTAAGTTTGGCAAGAGGCCCATTGGAAAGATATACCAGCATATTATTCTTTATCCTTTCGAGTGCTCACTTTATAATCTCTATATATAACAATCTTATTTATAGCAGTGGTTCTCGTAAGTTTTTGACTGATTATGTTGCCTAAATTTCAAAACCATACTTCTTTCAAAATATATATAAAATATTAGATTTAAGTACGACTTAGAATCCATAGAAATTTTGATATGTATGTGTGAGAACTGATGGTCTGATGACGATTAGGGCAACGCAAATGCGTGAATTTTCTACGCCAGTTGGAGTGACGAAATACAGATTATTAATTTATTTCCTTTGCCTTTTATTTTAATTCAAAAGTACTTCAAAACGAATCCAAAAATCTATTAATTAACAATGTTTAATTTTAAATGCATCTAGCACTAAAAAACACAGAATCGTTTGAAATAATCGGTCGAAATATGTTAAGCCTAACCTCATTCGAGTGAAAAAAACCCAACTGAAGTCTTACTCATTAGGCGGTGGGGAAATGAAAATTTTTGGATAGAAAGTTAGTTTTTAATTAATAAAAGATCAACCACTAAATTAAATAGTAACCTATGTCCTATTCTAGAATATAATATAAATTTCCTTCAATTTCTTTCGGCTTTTCGGACGTGATTGACTAATATCAACCATCCATCTAAATTTTCGCATTTATAATAGTAGTATAGATTAAGCATATAATATGACGTATGTGTATAATGCCATGCTATCGAATCGTGTTTATACATAAGCAAGAAAATAATTGAGGCATCCAAATAACCTTATATTTCTGACTCTGAATCGATTTGGTCTCAAAATATTTTAAACATCTTAAAATTCCAGAATATGTTTGAATTATAACTTTATTAAAAATATAAACTGCAAATTGTCACTATTTATTTCTCCTAACGAATAAATTGAAATGTTGTACTTTTTCTATGATGAGTACATACATCAAAAACAGTTAGCGACATCGACCTCTCTTAACAATTTACCATTGAAGTGACTTGATCCGGGTCGATCAAATAAACGAGTGGCGTTTAAACACAAATGCTTTATTTACAACTTACATACAATAAAAAAACAAATCATCCTCATCTAGGTTAATATGCTGGGAAATATTTACATCTGGGTTAACAGTTCCACGACTAATACAAGGAAAACTGACAGGCTGTTAGCGTATCCGGCTACTGCAGGTAGCTCACGATATCCACGGATTTACTTCCGGTAGATCCTTAATCAAACTCGAGATCACGTGTCTCTCTTCAGCTGCCCAGCTCTTCAACTCAACTAAGCTCATCAGGTCTCAGCTCTTCTCGTCTCTTCTTCGGATCAACTCGACTCGTCGTCTCTAGTCATCTAATCCTTTCAAAATCTTCCATTTTAACCTTGGTCAAACTCCGCCTCTCAGGTTCGCATTTGTGCGTTGGAAGAAACAACAGCATATGACTACTTTTTCCTCAGTGTTTAGAAAGAACAAATTTCTTTCGGAACCTCCCATCCAAATTTTACTAAAGAAAACATATATAATCATCTATAACATCTAAACAGGTTCCAGTTTCCTATGATGATCTTTTTTTGTGTGTGCAATCATGTTTTAAATCTGAAATTCTCATGCTTCGAAATCCGGGATCATATCACAACACCACACTGGCATCTGGGATCTAGTTTAAGTTATATTAATGCCCCGCTTAAAAGAGCTATTTTGAGATGGAACTTGTAGATTTCCAACAGCGGTCAGATTACGGTAACGACACCTGAGCTGGCAATCCCCTCACCGTGCTTCCACACTACATCAGAGGGAGGAGGTTTGTTCTTGACGAATATGACGTGCAATAAACTTTCTTACACGACGTTCTTCGGAGGAACCGGGTCTTGATCCTGAAAGCCTACGGCTCAAGAGCCGAGACCTTACCACCAGATCATCGGGGTCCAATTTCGCAATAGATGAATAAAAAGAAATATATAATCATAAAATTGATAAAATATTGCGTAATTTTCGGTTCATTTTTTTAACACTGGGAAAATATTAAAATAGGAAACTAAATCTATCATCTTACTAAATGAGAGGACACATAATGTGCACTTCTCTGGTCGGAAAACCAATACTTCTAAGGATCACTTCGCATTCTTTATTTCTCAATAGTCAAAAAAAGATAGAGGTTGTCAATAATTTGGTATATTTTCATTAACGTCCTATTTTTTAAAAAACAATTAAACATTAGTTATTTTGGGAGAATTTAGTAATTTTGAACCTCGGTCAGATGACGAGACCGACACCTGAGCTGGTACCCTCCCACACCCTCTCCACTCTTTACATCACATCAGCGGGAGGACATGCGCAGGTCCCGACAGATTTAATATACACAAGACCATCTTACACTACGGACGGTTCTTCAGTGGATTGAGGTTTCGAATTTCAAAACTCCATTTCCAAAGTTAAGACCTTAACACCATGTCTACGCAATCATATTTAGGGTACATGAACCAGAAACTCGATTTCTCCAAAGACTTTTAGCCGATATGAGCTGCTAGTAATTTTATGATATGAAAAAGATAACAAACCTTAAGTGCGGTCTATATTATTTAATCATGGTTCAAAATTAAGTGATCCATCCAGCAGCAACAATTCTTTAATGATGGCTGAAAATTAAGTGATCCATCCAGCAGCAACAATTCGTTAATAATGGTTCAAATTTAAGTGATCCATCCAGCGGCAACAATTCTTTAGTCATGGCTAAAAATTAAGTGATCCATCTAGAAGTAACTCTCATATTATAACAAAATATGATGTTAATTTAATTAAGTTAAATTGAAAATCTGCAATATAGTGAGCTTAGTTTGCATTTCATCAATATGTACAAACTAAATACATTGATGTGAAATTTGTAATGGATATTGTACTCCTATGTGAATACTCCAATGTTTAGGAAGAAATCAAATTAAATCTGACGAACACGAATTAAATTTCTTACATTAATTTGAATTTATTCATTACTTTTCTGTTATCAGATAATTTTTATACGAACTGTGACTCATAGTTTAAAATTTTTTTGTTATATATGAATATCTTCAACTCCTTGAAAAGCTAGTTTATTATTTCTTTAATTAGATGCCATATTTCCTTCTAAAATTTTGCTGCTTTTTTTATCCATACCAAAATGGAAATGGTACTTGAGAAACTTAAATTTCCACAAGATATTTTTTCCTTTCCAAATAATTGTTAATTTTTTATAATTAAATTATTTTAACTTAAAAAAAAGATTTCATTGTTAAAAAAATTGCCATTCGATTCACGAATACGACCAATGCTTGAGCAAAAGATGTTAAATAAAGTCGTGTTTACAATGGAGCAGCCTCTGGATATGCAAGGATCTAATAAGAGTTAATATTATTGATAAGCTATAACAACATTGATATGTTTCTAGGAATGTTGCAATCTTGATATCACATAATTTTGAGCCTGAATAGCTTGCTTGATTGGGCATTGGATTAGAATCCCTAAGACAGCGAGTTCGAACCCGCCATCCAAGACTCTTGGTGTGTGTGATAGTTGGCACACTTTAAATCTGTTGTAGTCACAAAGTCATCCATTTCAATAGTAATACCACTGGGGGTACTGGGTCGTATGTGATCGTTCTCTGTTTCAGATCTAAATTACTATCTGTGGATGAATGAGTTCAATGCCATGTATGACGTGTGTGAGCTAGCTCACACACGTCATACATACATACAGTCTATATGTATGTATGACGTGTGTGAGCTAGAAGACAGTTTTATACCCTGGGGTGCTCATGGGTCTATACCTTCAGGAGTTACTGCACTCTTTCTTCTGTTGTAAAGAACAAATAAACCCTTGACTCTGAGATGGTCGGTGACTGTCCAAGGAGATGAATAAATATCCCCTACACTGAGGTCAAGGATGTGAGAGGGAGTGGCCAGGAAGTGTTGACATTTAGGACCAAGGGGAAAGGATTTCTTTCGACCAGATAATTTAAGACATCTTAAGTGTCCACTGGAAAGTCGCGAAATGCAAGTATGGGATGACCTAATTCCTGAGATGGAAAGAAAAGAAACCTGGATTAGACCTCTTGTACCAATTGTTTGATGGAGGAACCAGCCAGTCTTCTCTGATGGCAGATTTTTGTCTCCATGTAGACTCAGTTTGAAGCAGAGTTATCATGAGACCAACTATGACTCGCAATAGAAGGTTATGTCTACCTCAAGATTACCACGTGACCTTCTTTGGATAATAATAAAAAGTTGTCTTATTGCACAACTATTTCACCTCGTCTCATTGCCATCACATGAAATTTCGAAAATAGGGGTGGCTTATATATTGCGCTCATTGATTGTCCTCATGTGAACTCTGCTTAACAAGGAAGATATAACGATTACCATAATTTCTTTCAGCTGGATTCGAATCCAAATACGACGCGACAATTTCTTTCAAGAAATTCGTCAACTTTTTAATATAAAATTCTCTTTGTTCCTAATTTACTTTTTTTTTACTTATTCGTCATAGATTTTGTAAAATCCAGGATAAATTAAAGAATTATTTATCAGTGAAATGTATATATTTAATTTAGAAATGTCATTAGAAGAATGGTATTAATTATTTAATAATAATAAATAATAATAAAGAGTATTCTTCAGACGGCTTTCTGGCACAGAGGTAGCGCGTCTTCCTCATGTTCTGGGAGTCCCGGTTTGGGCATGGTTGTCCTTCTATATGCTATCTGTGATATGTATGACTGTACCCTCCTCCCTGTAAAAAGGGGCTGTACAAGTAAATGTGGTGAGTGTGTAGCTAATTCTTACTCTTGGTCCTTGTTGGCGCTACTTCAAAAAGAAGAGACGCTCCTTTTGGCTTAAATCTGTTGCTGTATCAGCGGGGGGCTTGTTCTTGGCAAGTGCCATAAGAACAAATACAACAACAGGATTCTTCATTTTTATTGATCAGTTCAGTGTTGTGTTGTTGTTGTTGTTGTTGTGTCAAATGGCACTTGTCATGGACAAGCCAGCTGCTGACCCAGCAGCAGATTTAAACCGAATGAAGCGTCTCTTGTATTTGAGTAGCGCCAACTAGGGCCAAGAGTAAGACTTAACTACACACTCACCACATTCGCTTGCACAACCCCTTTTTACAGGGGGGGGGGCACATTCACACATCTCACAGATAGCACACAGAACAACCATGCCCGAACCGGGTCTCGAACCCGGGGCCTCCAAAACACGAGGCAGACGCGCTCTGTGCCAGCTAGCCGGCAAGTTCAGTGTTATTCAGTTCTAGACATATTAGTGTTCCATATTTCGTGACTTCACTGTAACTGTGATCAACATTTTACAACTAGTAATCTTATGTTATAAAATGAGCTGAGATATGATACAAATATAGTTTTGTTTTTAATATTTGTTGATAGTCATACATCCCGACATGGATTGTAGTTGGTCCACCGTGCTGAATCCTCTAGTAAGATTTTAATTTCATCTTTAGATTGTTAATTTTCACACTCTTTGGTTTATCTTGATTTGTTCCATTCTTGGGAAGATGCTATTTTATAATGTTCTAATCTTGATGCATTAGCATTCTGCATCTTAATATGTAAGACCATAAAATGTTCTAATACTTCAGATTTTAAGTTCAGTAAATCAATTTAATCTGGATTCTGCACCAATGGGTTTGCTTGAAAGTGAATTTTGGGTACCATTTGATTTAATATATAATAGAATAAATAATGAAATATACTAATTAATGAAAGTTCACTAAATAAGGGGGAAAATGCAGTGTAAAAAATCGTAAAATTAGAGGCTCTGAATACAATGAATTGTAAAGAATATTATAAGATTTTAATTATTCATGAAAATTATATATTTTATGGAGCAGATTAAAATCACATCTTATTCGAAGGTTTTACTGGTACAATAATTTTTTTCATTTCTTTTGCTTTCATAATTTAGGATAATTTTTGCTTTAAAATAAAACAAATAGTTATTTCAAAGTGAATATGATAAAATATTGTTAAATTGAAAATATTGAAATGGTTTTTATTGTTAAATTTATATTCGGACATCTCACTCATGAAAAAGTTTGCTTGAATGAAATATTAATTTTAACAGCTGTTTCACGTAATCATGTATTTAGGAATGTTTCAAATGGCAATAAAATAATGCGTAATTCCAAGGCGAAATTTCATATATAAAGAAAACGTAAAATTAGAGTTCAATAAAATCGCAAAACAAATGATTTCCATGGGTTTTTTTTAATGGAGTATAACAATCAAACTTTGAAATAAAATACTAAACAGGAATGTAGTTGGTATGTAACAATACAGGAATTTTGTTCTTGAAATAATAATTGCTAAAGCATTATTAAATGGGTATTGGAAAGGAAATAAATTATAACAGTTCTAATAAACTGTATAGAACATGTATATTCTGGCACATTTCGAGTAAATATTCGAGATTTAATACCATATCATCCAACTATTTAATAAGCAAATAATTGAAAATTTTAATGTTTTAAATCAAGCATTGCTAATATATACCACTGTAAACAATTCGGCGTCCCGGTATAAGGGTAGCGAGAGCTGGACCTCCCGGGTTCGAATCCCGGTTCGGGTACGGTTGTTCTTTTGTGTTCTCTCTGTAATGTGTATGAATATACCCCCCCCCTGTAAAAAAAATAGGCTGTGCAAGCAAATGTGATGAGTGAGTAGCTAAGTCGTACTCTTGGCCCTAGTTGGCGCAAGTTCAAATCAAGAGACGCTTATCTCGGCTTAAAACTAGCTGATGCCTCAGCGAAGCTTGTCCATGGCAAGTGCCAATAATAACAATTGAAAAAAATCACATTAAAAGATCCGACGTATAGTTTTAAGGTAGATGACTGCGTTTAAGAGTACATTTTTTTGTGAAATCATGAATTTTTAAAAATTTAATATTCATAATGTTTGACCAGGTTTCTTTACATAATTGCTAGTTTTGTTCTTAAGCCTATTTTATGGAAAGTTACATTGATTTTTATATTTTGCATTTACTTCTTGAATATTTTAAATATTTAGATACTATTCTCAAATCCTTTCTCCTAATGAATTTTCTTACGAAAAAACACTAAAATCTAATGCATATTTTTAAAAAAATTCAGATTTGATATAAGCATTTCAATATGATCTACAGTTCCTGAGCTGAAAAATAAACAATTCATTCATTTAGAAATAATTTATAGTTTGGTTCTTTACAATATGAAAGAAATTGGTAATTTCATATTGTTTAACAGGCAAACCTAATATTTTAAAGAATTAAAGAAAAAAACCTAATATTTAAAAAAATATAATTCAATTTTTGGCTCAGAACATAAATTATATATTGAGTTATCTGAAAAAAGTTAAGTAAATACTTTTTATAAGCGTCTAAAATAGAAGATTTCTTATTTAATAAAAAGAGATTTGGTTTAAAATCCTTTTTATAACCAAAACCCCTTTTCGCAATTTTTAAAAAAATTTTGCTGTTGAAATGATATTTTGTTCCATAGTCCTTTTTATTCAATATTTTTAATGCAAATATTAGGAAAAAACTATTTTCGTACTTTTTTTGAAAATCTACTCCCAACGTGTTGCGTACATTAATTGGGGTGATTTTTGACATACATGAAACATACTTTTATTATGGTACCTTTTTTTCTGTTTTTGAAAATTGCAATCCTCCACGAATGTATTGACGAATTATTAACGTATATTTTGCTTTAGAATATGTTGCGCGCTTTTTGGAATTTAGCCGAGTACTGTTGGAGGCGACTAGAAGTTTGTTGTGCTAGAACAACAAGATCCGACCACGCCCCTACAGAAGAAGTTATGATTGCTCTGGAACGACAATCAACGGCAAGTATATTGCCCCTGCATAGGACACTCTCTCTCCAAGGACACCAAGGATCTGTATCGTCAGGGCAGGATTCAGACTATAGTCAGCCAAGTGACTCGCGAAGTATTCCAGAATCTGCCTCTCAAAGTTCCCACAACTTGGGTCCTTCACCTACAGAACATAAGGAAATGGGTTCTGACTCAGCATCAAATAAGGAACGAAAGGACCAGATACAACAAGGCACTCCACTGCTTCATCGTGGAGAGAGTCAAAGGTCCCAAGAGAGGCCTTCCAATTTGATGGTATCAAATCAAGCTGTTGAATCTTCAGAAAAGACTTACAGAACCTTTTAGGTCAATTGACTTGAAACTGAATTTGCTGTTTCATTGAAACTTGTTAAGCTGTTTATGGGATACAAAATCCCCATATATTGAAATTTTAAATGCTAATTTAAGTCGAAGTAAGACAGATTCCCAAAATAAGGATTTTTAGAATTGTTTGTTGGTTTTTAAAACTTTGACTATTTTAGAATTACACATTTAGAATGAAAAATGAGGATTTTTAATTCTTAAAAGCGTAGTATTTTTTAAATTTTAATTGGCAATTTCATTGCAGCTCAAATTATATAAAACTATTTATGCTCCAGAAATTATTTCTGGACTTTTATTAATGTTCATATTAATAGATGAACCTTTGTTTTGAGAATATTAAAATGTATTGAAGGGTACATAAAAATTTTAAAGGTATTTGTAAACCCAAATGAAATGTTTAAAATAATTTAGCAATGCCCCTTGATTATGATTAATATAATTGTAGCTCTAGTTGCCAATGATTTCGGTATCCTTAATTTCGTATATGTGACTCTAAATTGATTAACAATGACTACAGATAAACAAGCTCCATGGGAAAAAAACTTTCCAATTCGCACCATTTCAGAAATTTATATACATTTTTAAAGACTCGTTAACATACATTTACAATTTGTTAAGAAAAGATTTATTTTAAAAATGCTAAAATAAATAACATTGGAAATTGCCGACATTTTGTGAATTTTTAAAATTTAATACTAAAAATAAAAAAAGAAAAATTGGTAACATTTTCCTTGTATGAGCATCTTACATAAATACTGAGATAATGATTCTTAAATATACAATGAAAGTATATTTGCCAAGAAGATTGTAAAAATTTCAAATTTGTTATTGTTTATCTGTATAAATTTTTTGTTTGACAATGAATTATTTTATCGTTTATTCTTCTTGAAAGGCAATCAGTTTTAAATCATTGTTTTTATTCTGAATAGTTTTTTATTCTTATTGTTATCAAAATGTATATTATGCAACTAAAGCGTTATACTGTTTATGTAAAGTTGAATAATAAGTTCATAAAAAATGTCTATAGTTTGCTTTAGTATCCGTTTCCTGATTTGAATTTATAAAAATGTCTGATTAGAGAGGGAATTGCTTCTGAAATAGAGCTTAAAAATATACTAATCTTTTTTCAACTACTGGTGTAAAATTAAAATTCTTCAAATAACATGTATTAGTTTATATTTAAAATGATTAAATACTGAATGATTTGTAGTTTGGTAAATAATTTAAGATGGACTATTTGCTGATAAACTTTATGGTAACTTATCATTTTATGGAAGCTTTTAAAATATTTGAAAATCAATTTAGATTAGAATATTTAACAATGAATTTTAGGGAATCTTATCATTAATTGATGGATGCCTTAAAATTATTTTCTAAAATATGCTGGTGATCATTATAGGTCAACAAATTTTATGGTAAATTTTCCACCGATTTCCAGCTTTAATTCTTTTTTGGTCAATAAAAGATGGAATTAGTTCAAAATTTAACGATCACAAGTTACATCCTTGGTGACAACTGACCTTTATCAGTTGTGAAATGTATAAAAATTTATTATTAACGTTTAATACGAGTAACTCGTACATTTTCAGCACAAGGGTATCTTTTATAATATGTTATCTTTGAGATGTAATTTTATATATAAAAGAAAAATTATCTAAATATCAGATTTTCAATATACAACAAGTTCATATTCAATCGCCATACACAAAATTTATATTTTTAGATTCAAATTGCCACTGTAATTGAATTTTGATAATTGTAGCATATTTTAAAAGGTTGTTTTATTTTTTGCTTACAATCATCAACATTTGATAAATCTATGCACGTACGGCATACGGGCAAACCTGTTAAGGGGTTAATATAAATTAAACTAATTATGGGCCTGAAAATTTGTAACTTGTCAAATTTTGCATGAAATCCATTCTGAAGAAATCTGGCTGTATATAAATATAAGTTAATACGATGAATATAAAAGATCTAGATGGTTAAAATTTGGTGCATGGATTTAAACATAATTGTAGATGCATATCAAACTTGGATTCAAATTCGTCAAGAATTACCTCGTCTGTCTGTTTGTACTTTTACAAGCGTGCGAATGCAATAATTAATGATTGACTTAAATAAAAATTGGTTAATCTTATAATTACATTTGCAATATTTATAGCAAATTTTGATTTTCATCTATACTGAGAGAAGGTTAAAAATACATTTAATTTCTTAGTAATTATTACTGCAATTAATTTCCAGGGATTCCGGGTTAAAATGAATAAAAATTCTAGAATGCCGAAATCGATATTTTGTAATTGTTATTCGTCAATGACATGCAATCGATACACAAGTGCACAGTTTCTTTATTATACTACGAAGCATACAACTTGCAATTGTCCCTGTTTGCTTTCGAAACCTACCCCAACAGTAACTACCAATAAAAACTCTCCATTTAATTTCTCACGTACTCTCGGCAAATCACAGGCCTAGATACAAGTGAAATTCTAAAGTCCCAAAGCACGTTCATCAAGAACCTTCTTAACCCATGTTAGTTCATTAAAAGCCACAGAACTTAACAGTCATTTCATTTAGGAGAATGTCCTTTGCAATCTAAAAATTTGCCATCGAAATCGGAAAAAAGCTTGCAATTGTGCCAATCAGGAAATAAAAACCTGAAAATTCAAATCATTCGTGTTTCTGGAAGGATGAGACAGTACCTTTCTCTGAACCTTTTTCATTACTATCTGATAGATTTTCAGCCGTCATGGAAAATCATGTATGTATCATTCATATTACATTGTGTCAGGTAGATTTGCCGACGTTGTGACCAGATATGACTAGTCAACTTGATGTATGTTTAGAAGATCTATGAAGAATATTTGTAAACTTAATTCAACGGATGCTTCTACCGGAATTACTATTATTTATCTGCTGTGTGTTAAATCTTTTAAATTGAATTTTTCTACTTAGTTTCTAGTCTAAACATTCATGAAATTGATTGACTGAAGTGATATAATTGTTATGCAATCTCATTTCAAGATAATAAATGTTCGTTTGTAAAGAGCTGTATCTACATAACGTAATTCTAATTTCATTATTATATAAATTATTATGAAGATAATTTTATTATTATAGTTGTTTCAGTAGGTGAAACTTTCCGATGTAATTACATAAGTTTCGATATTTGTATTTCTTTTTTGTTTTTTTTTCTTTAAATTTTTCTCAGAAAGTTATTTGCATCAATTAACTTTTTTTAGAAAAAAATAAACTAAAAAGCTAAGGAAGAGTATTTCATTAATGATTTCTACAAATTACTGAAACTAACCCCAGTACTTTTTTGAATTTTAATTTTTTTTAAATGTTTAAGTATACTTTAAATAAGAAAAGATCTTATACACTGAAGTGACAAAAGTCATGGGATAGCAATATGCAAATATACAGATGGCAGTAGTATCGCAGTGAAAAAGTATAAATGCGCAGTTCGTTTTCCAGAGCTTTCATTTGTGTTCAAGTTATTCGTGTGAACACGTTTTCCGTGATTTATGGCGGCACGAAGAGAATTAACAGACTTTGAACGTGGAATGTGAGTAGGAGCTAGACGCATGGGTCATTCCATTGCGGATATCGTTAGTGAATTCAACATTCCGAGATCCACAGTATCAAGAGTGTGCCGAGAGTATGAAATTTCAGGCATCCCATCCCCTAATGGACAGCGCAGTGGGCGACCACCTGCACTTAACGACCGAGAACGCCGACGTCTGTGTATAATGGTCAGTGTTAATAGACACGCAACACTTCGTCAAATACTACAGGAATCAATGTGGCACGTACGAGGGACGTGTCCGATTGGACTGAGCGGCGAAATTTGTCTCCATTGGGCTATGACAGCAGAAGACCGACTCGAGTGCCTTTACTGACAACCCGACATCGCCTACAGCGACTCTCCTGGGCTCGTGAGCATATCTACTGGTCCCTAGACCAGTGGAAAACCGTGGCTTGGCCAGATGGGTCACGATTTCAGTTGTTACGAGCTGATGGTAGAGCTCGAGTGTGGCGCAGATCCCACGAAGCCATGGACCCAAACTGTCAGCAAGGCACTGTTCAAGCTGGTGATGGCTTCATAATGGTGTGGGCTGTTTTTACATGGCATGGACTCGGTCCTCTGGTGCAACTGAACCGATCATTGACTTGAAATGGTTATGTTCAGCTGCTTGTAGATCACTTGTAGCCATTCATGGACTTCACGTACCCACACAACGATGGGATTTTTATGAATGACAATGCGCCATGTCACCGGGGAAGAACTGTTCTCGATTGGCTTGAAGAACATTTCGGACAATTCCAGAGCCTGATATGGGCACCTAGATCGCCCGGTATGTATCCCATCGAGCATTTATAGGACATCATCGAAAGGTCCGTTCTTGCCCAAACTCCTGCACCATCCACACTTTCACAATTATGGACGTCTATACAGACAGCATGGCTCAATATTCCTGCAGAGGACTTCCAACGACTTGTGGACTCCATGACACGTCGAGTTGTTGCACTTCGCCGGGCAAAAAGGAGGACCGACACGATATTAACAGTATTCCCATGACTTTTGTCACTTCAGTGTATATAAGCGGTTTTTCTTTGCTAACATTGATTTCATTACAGCTAGCTCCTTTATAATAAAACAATTCCAATCTCTAATAATAATAAAGATTCAAGTTTGTGAGAGCGTGAATGCTCGTGTGTGCGTGTGTGAGCGCATGTGAGCGTATTTGTGTTACAAGAATGGAGGGTAGAAACCTTTTACGATCTAAAGAATTTCCATTTTGAGAAATCTTCAGACAGACATATGTATGTTTTGTATTTAACTTCGTAACATAATAAGGAAAATCGAAAGTGCTTTTTAGCCCTCTTCCAGTTAACTCTGCACTAGCCGGGACTCGAACTAGGGATGCCCAGATCATGGGGAAGACGCGCTACCCCTATGCCAGGAGCCGGCTTGATGAGATATAAATCTTCCTTATGAAATTTAATCCCAGTCTCTCCATATTTCTGCAACAATTTTTTTTCATCACCAAAGAGAACATTCAACAGATTTATCATGCACCAAACCTATATTTATAATTTAAACCCTTGAAAAACAGAATTTTCAACTCTTTGATCATAATTTGGGGAGTATATCTCTAGATTTCCGAATTCCGGTTTGATATGCATTCTGTTAAGAAAACAGAACTATAACAAATTCTATATTCCATAATCAATTCCTGAAAATGGCTTTGAAAACATTGTGGAAGAATCTTAAATTCACAACCCTTTAGCTTAAAATTCGATTTCTCAAAATTCAAAATATTAGATTTATGATAGAAGGATCTATTGTTGGGATCTCTGTATTGGAAAATGAATTATTGATATGCCAGTAATCGAATGAAATTAGTAAATTTACTGTCCAAAAATACAGGATATCACTAAAATGCAAAGGCAGATCGATAAAGTATTTTATATTTATATATAACAAACTGGATCTTTATTATGATTTTATCCTATAGATTCTTTAAATTTTTTCATCATTATTTTTGATTTCCTCTCTATTGTTTCATTTCTCTCGAAATTTTCTTTTCCCAAAGGCCGGGTTTACATTTGACCAATTGTAAGATGCCAAATAGGCAGCGCACGTGTAGAAATCGACTTATTTATGTTTACCGAAATTTCATAAGATACATCCTGGCATTTTACGCTTGGCTATAAATTGCTTCTTTGGCATCCCTGAATATTTCTTTTTCACTTCGTATCGAATTAAAATGATGGATATTTATACAAGGAAAGAGGGCAAAAATTTTAAAAACTTGTCACAATACCTAAATTTGATAAACTATGGAAAATAAATGGTAATTAATTTGAAAAAAAGAACATGGCCTCACATTAGAAAGAGCAAAGAATGTCGGAATTAATCTGATAAGTCATCAGTTTTTTCCTGCCAAAAACCCGCCAAATTCTACAAACACATATACAGTGAGAAAAAATTCAGAACAGCAACTTGTAATTGTCCCGTAGGGACAATTAGTTGCCATCTTCTGAACTGTAATTTTTGGCCGTTCTATGCATGCGTTTCTTACAAGTCTTATGGTTAGTCCACACGAGGCAAACTATTGGGCACAATTGTTGTCTCTGTGAGGTTGTCTCTGTATTGTCCACGTAGGAAGAGTCGAGTCAACGTTGTTGGTATAATGGCAAATAGTTGTCCCTCAACCTTTTTTCATTGTTCCTTCGTAGTCACTTGATTTTTCCGGAAGAAGGCGTGATCTTCTATTGCGAGCAATAATTGGCCCCGTGTGAACTGACCTTTAAGTTTGGTTCACACAAGGTCAACTACTGCGAGCAATCACTGTCTCGGTGCTGATTTATGTTTGCCACAGTTTCATTAAGATAAATTCAGGCATTCTATGTTTGACTATATATTACCCCTTAGGCATCCTGGAATTTATTTTTCATTCTGTATCGTATTAAAATAATGTATAAATACAGAAAGAAATGTTGTAAAATTAAAAAAGTTTATCGCACTTAAATTTGGAGAACTATAGAAAAAATATGACTAATAAAATAAAAAAAGCACACAACCTCGCATCAGAATCAACAATATTGGAATTAATCTATTATAAACAATTAATCTTTTACTGCCAAATTCTACAAACGTAAACACAGTAAGAATACAAGACAGTGGCTTTTAGTTGTCTTGTTGGGACAGTTACTTGTCATCTGCAGAACACCATTTTTAAACCTTTCCACTTATTTGCTGCCTACTTGCTATCTACTGCTCTAGTGTAACCCGGCGTATTGGCAAATGGCTATCTCGCAACCGTTTGCCAATGTCCCATTGTAGTCACATGATTTTTCCGGAAGTAGGCGTGATCTTCTATTGAGTGCAATAGTTGTTCTCCTGTGAACCCATCTTTATAAATGTTTGAGTGTGATCTCGGCATGAAGGTGGGTTCACACAAGGACAGCTATTGCCCGCAATTGTTGTCCCTCTGCTGTTGTCTTTGTATTGTCCACGTATGAACAGTTGCGACAATGTCGTTGTGATGAGGACAAATGGTTGTGCAGCGGGGACAATTATTTACTATTGTCCAATTATGGTCACGTGATTTTTTCGGAACTAGGTGTGATCTTCTTTTGAGTGCAATAGTTGCTCTCCTGGGAACCCATCTTCATCGCTGTCTGAGTGTAAACTCGGCATTAAGGTGGGTTCACACGAGGCCAATTATTGACCGCAATCGTTGTCCCTCTGCTGTTGTCTTTGTATTGTCCACGTATGAACAGTTGCGACAGTGTCTTTTGGACGATGATAAATGGTTGTCCAGGATGGCAACCATTTATTATTGTCCAGTTGTGGTTACGTGATTTTTCCGGAAGTAGGCGTGATCTTCTATTGCACACAATAGTTGGCTTCGTGTGAACTCACTTTTAGATTGACTACTTAGACTCAACAAATCAATCAATCCATGATTGTGTTGGTTCAAAACAGCGTTTTAACAACCATAACTATAGAATCAGAAATGTTTATTACAGCAAACATGGTGTGTCTTTAAAGTATACTTTTGAAATTATATTGCGCTAGAGATAGTAGATTTTAAACAAGTGAAGATGCATGAGATGAGCGATTTTGCACAACAGGAAGAACCTGAAATTGAACCGAGGTCTCGTTCAGTGTCATTTCCTGATCATTATGTGAGTCGACAAATTTGTTATTTTGTCCTTTAATTTATATTTAAGGAATTGCCTACACTTATCTTTTACCAATCTTTATTTGATCGCTAATAAATATCATATCATTCTACTATAATTTATTTTTTATATTGTCTGTGATTACAATATAAGCCTTGTTTCGTTGGATCTTGTTATCTTGAGTAGGTTTTAACATTAAATGGATTTCAATTTTTGACTCGATTCCACTGAAGATTCCATGTGTTAAGAATCAAATATTTGGCCTGAATCTGAATTTTTCTATTTTAAATCTACCATTATCAACCTGCAGTCTCTGAATATAGCTCTCAAAAAATATTATTTAAGCTGCTTTTTTTAAATGTCAGATTGTTTGCTTCAGGATTCAGTGTCTTCCAAAATAGACACTATATTTGAACTAGCTCGAGGAAAATGCATTACATGGGTCATGTATCCAGATTTTAATGTGATATAGAAATCTATAGAGATATTGCTTAAGATATGGCCATCATATGACCACAGTTCAAAATTCTCAAAGTTAATTTATAATCATGGTCACACATTCAGATTTTAGTGCGATATAGAAATCTATAGAGACATTGCTTAGGGTATCGACATAATATGGTCTCAGTTTAAAATTATCAAGGGAGGTTTATAAATATGGGCCATGCATCCAGATTTTAGTGTGATATTGAAATCTATAGAGATATTGATAAAGGTATCGACATCATATGATCGTAGCTCAGAATTCTCAAAGGAAATGTATAATCGTAGTAACACATTTCGATTTTAGTGTGATATAGAAATCTATAAAGATATTGCTTAAGGTGTCGCCATCCTATGGCCTCAGTTCGAAATTCTCAAGGGAAATGTATAATCATGGGCCACGCAGTCAGATTTTAATGTGATATAGAAATATACAGATATATTGTTTAAGGTATCGTCATCAAATGACTTCAGTTCAAAATTCTCAAGAGAAATATATAGTCGTAGTCACACATTTCGATTTTAGTGTGATTTAGAAATATATAGAGATATTTCTTAAGGTATCGACATACTATGACCTCAGTTTGAAATCCTCAAATGAAATGTATAATCATGGTCACGCATCCAGAATTTAATGTGATATAGAAATCCGCAGAGATATTGCTTCAGGTATCGCTATCATATGACCTCTGTTCACAATTCGATGCACGGTTCGATTAAAAGTATGTTTTTCATACAGTTTTAGTCTGATTTCTATAACTATAGTATCATTAACACATTATTATTGAGTAACGAAAATAGATTTGAGAGCAAAAACCAAACCGAGCCAAATTTATTTTTAAAAGTGCGCATACGAAATGTACAAAAAGAAAGTATTTTAAAAGTAAAAACATTCGAAATCAAGATTTTAAAGGATCTACACGCTTTCTCCAGCTCGAAAAACACCTTTTTGGCACCATTTCTGTGAATTTATATGGGAATACGGTAACACAAGATCGTTTTGGGTTCGACAGATCAAAATTTGGTTAAAATGGTCATTAGTGTGCCCCCCGAGTTTGTCGCCAATATGGGAACCCAATACAAAGCTCTTGTAGTAACCCTACTGATGTTTTGTTTACTTCTTCCTACAATGGTTGAGCTGTACATGAGCTTCCACTCTTTTCTGAAAACTTAAATTAAAAATAATATCAATTACATATTTTTTATCTGTTTTATAATTAATATTTTTTGTATAGTTAATAAGAAGTTTCCATTATCTTTTTAATGCGAATATAAAATATTTAATGATTTACTCGTTTTAATTGTCAGTATGCGATTTCACAAGATCGTCTGCTTCATTTCTTTACGAAGTCGTCTGGTTTCTTTCTTTAAAAACCGTCTGCAATAGAATTATTCGCATTTCTCGTCATTCTTTCACAGCTCTATCGTTTGTTTTCTTCGCTAGTTATTATGTCGGCAATTATTCAAGAGCGGATGACAGGTGAATGGGATGGGAAAAAACATTTCGAACCTCAGAAATGGATGAAGGGTGATTGTATTAAATACTTCAAGTTTGTACATTATGTCTTTAAAATTTCCTATTAAAACCATTCTTTTTGCATCCATTAAAATTAAATCCATTCTTCTTTCTCAATTATTTATTATTTACTGTTCATGTTATCCGCACATTCCTTATATTCAATGTGCTAGCGAAGCTACTAGTTTCCCGCTCCCGGGCATAGCGAAGCCGTAGGATGTTTTTTAAAGTTAAAGTGCATCTGTTGAAGGCACCGGGCCTGAAAAAAAATAATAAAAAGACAATGCTTATCGATTTAAAAAAACCATCATTTTATTGAGAAAAGTCGTAACCGTCACTAACCCATAAAAGTGTTTGTTTACAGTGTCCGCCATCTTTATTGGCGACTTGGCATCCTTAGCGCGGCAAGGGGCACACTATAAGTAACCTTTACCCAAAATTTGTATAAAATTAATTTATATATTTTCTATCAGGTTTAGAATAAAATCTATTTAGAAGAAGTTTGTTTGTTCGGCTATCCTGAGTATAAAAGAATTTTCTGAAAAATCGTAAATCAGTAATTAGACAAAATTGGATGCACGATTTTAGAATCTAAAATGTGTATCTGTCTTTGTGCAATTCTATATAAATATATATCTAAAATGTCTGTCTGTATAGAATTCTATAAAGTATTAAAGACCTGTAGATATGATTTTTTGCATGTATGCAAATGCAATGATTAAAAAAAAATGTAAAGTTGTTAGTAAATATGAACATGTTTACAGTTCCAGCCGTTGAAATTGAAGTTCTAGTCAAGTTTTGAACTGAATCTGTTGAAATGCTGATTGCCTGTTGTTTTTATGATTTCGAAAGAATATGAATATAATGAAACTCAACAGTACAGAATGATGTCATTCCTTACATTTGATTCTATTTCTTTCTGCTACTTTCCCAAACAGTTTATTTCAAAACCTCCTTTTGAGTCATGAAGAGTTTATGTGGATTTTTTTTTGTTAAATATGCAATTTTAGGCCTACATAAATTAAATTTTCAGTTGAAATTTTCAAATTACACCGAGATTACTCATAAACTTTTTTTGGCACATTACGAACAAGTTTTAAAGTTGTTGTTCAAGTTTCAAGCCAAAGTTTCAATTGCCATATTTTTTATCATGTGAAAAATGATGTTGTTTTGGGAAGGAGGTTTTTCGGTATCAACAAAACTCAGTGGGCAATGAATAAAGCACGTCCTAACTTTCTGGTACGTCCTAAACTTTCTTCCGATAAAACCCTAAAAAGAAAAAAAAATATGTAAATTTTTATTTAAATTACGAATTTCATTTATCTCTGAGAGATTCCTGTAAAATGTTTCGAGATAAATGTGCGTTTACCATAGCCGCTTCAACATTTAAACGCGTTCATAGATTATTCAAGTAAAGAATAAAAAAGCAATTTTAAGCTAACTATTTGTATTTGTGTAATATTTATGACATCAAATGGTGAAAACAATTAAAAAAAATTTTTACTTTACATAAATAGTTCAAACCGGATAGAACTGTTTCAGACCGAAACGATCTAGATATTTCTTTTCACGTTTGGTTACAAATTTTTCGCTCGCTAATTAAACTGAAAAAGGATATTATGTAATATTTGTGACGTCAAATGGTGAAAATGATTGGAAATTAAAGTTTTATTGGTACAAAAAGGTTTGCAACTTGAAGAATACCGAGAGATATAAAAAAATTGGTACATATAAATCTCGTCAGTTGCGCAGTTTAAATGTCTGCCATTTAACAACAATTATTTGAATAAAATGGAAAGATTGAGTAATATTTCTTCAAAACTGGTTGCCAAAGAAAAAAATTATTATTTTTTCAGTCATGTGATCGGAAATTGAAAAAGTATAAATAGAGCTGTGGACGAGATGCGATAGCATTTTATGCCAACGACTCGATCTGTGCGGATGCCTTTTTCTACGATCTTCGAAACCCATTGGAGTCAACGTTTAAAAATTAAATAATTTTTAACGTTTAAGCAGAAAATGATTATCCTTTAGGATAATAGAAGACATTTCTTTAAAAAAATAAATAAAATTGTGGTACATGATACAATGAAATATGTATAGCAGATTTTAATTTTTTAATTTTTATTCATATCGTGGCCCTTTATACATATTTTATTTATAACGGCTGCTTTGAAACAACATTAGAATTTTATAAATAATGTATTTGGTTTTTAATAATAAGAGTCTAAAATTATCTCCAGTGAAATGCGTATCTTGACAGACTTGAGTTGAGGTAATGAACGAAATTTTTCAGATATTGTTTCCTATTAAGGGTTGTTGAATGCCCGAAAAATACTTCTTATATTCTCATGCTACCAAAACCTCTTACTCATTTTTAAAAAATTCTAAATCAGAAATGCAAAAACGCAGTATTATGAGTGCCTGGATGCCTTATACAATTCTTTAATCGTGATATTGATGTTTATTTAATTTTTCACTTTCCCCTACTGATTTATTTAAGAATTTTCGTGCTACAATAAGACTG
>JAOUZG010051955.1:474662-489599 GCA_026289955.1 Argiope argentata | reverse complement strand
CCTTCAGCTCGAAGGATATTATCTAGCTGATAAGGCTGACGCTACAGATCCATCATATATGTTGGGAGAAGAACATCAAAACATCCAGACATTATGTCTTTTTCTCATTAAGAAGGGATTCCTCACATCTTCGAAAAATGGTTAATAATCAGAAATCGTTGCCTTTAACTCCTTAACCGGTTTGCCCATACGCCGTAGGTGCATCGATTTATCGAATTTTGATAGTTGTAAAAAATCATTCGTAACAATTATAATTCAATATTAAAATGACTTCGAATACGTAGATAAGTCAAGTATTCCATGGATTTCCATTTGAATCAAAATAAGAAAATATTCCCAAAATAGAAGGTGTCATCTATTAGATAGTAAGGAAAATAAACCGGTTAAGGGGTTAAGTGTCAAAGTCAGCTGGACTTCAGCCAGTATTAGATGTGAATAGATTATAATTAACATGGTAGCTACAAAGGTGGATCACTAACAGACATTCCCACTGTCAACTTGAGATCATTAAGAAAGCCTTGCCGAGCATTTATTGGGTGATAAGGGACACATGTTCATCAATGAGAAAGTCAGAGGCCGATATTGGGTGGTTATAAAAGGATGATTCTTTTAGAGAGAAAGGGAAGGCTTGGGAGGAAAAGTCCGGAGAGACGTTGGTGTTCGATGTTCCTGATTTTGTGAGAAGCTCCGTGTGATTCATATTTGTGCGAATTGAACGAGGAACTAGTATTTCATGATTAATTCTCAACTGTTGTGTGAATTTTGTCAATATTATTAACCTAGATGCAGAGGCATACGGGGTAGTTGCCACGGGTTCCCACATAACTGGGCCCTACCCCCAAATCGAATAGAAATTTTATTTTACGTTTCCTTCTGTAATGAATGTTCTTAATTAAAGTAATAAAGCACAGGGGGCCCCAAAAAGGATTTTGCCCCAGGCCCCAACTTGGCTAAGTCGGGCCCTGCCTAGATGAGAACACGTTGTGTACATATATAATCTGTAAATTAAAAATTACACTTCTCTTACCTCTTATTGGTTTGATCAGAATCAATATATTACAATCGATGGTTATATCACATTTTCTAATATAGAATTCATTGTAACAGCGTAATTTTGATCAATGTTGTAGATTTTAGAATTCAGAATATCGCTCAACTTCGCTAAATGCAGGATTTTCATTTTTGTTTCATAATTTTAAATAACCTCCGACTGTAAAAAAATTAACATTTTTGGAATAAAATCTCAAAGGTTTTGTAAAGTTAGAAATATTTGGGCAAGAAATTTACGGTGATATCTCTTTTAAATACTGTACTATATTTTTCATAAGCCTTCGTTTTTACCAGTGTTGGTCCATATTGCTCAAAATATTTTACAGTATTCTGGTGTTGTACTATCTGATGAAAAAAAAACTTATTAAATGTTTCATTTGCGATATGAAAATTGTAATTTAGTTACGTAGTAAAGATAAACTCTATAAATTGACCAAACTCTCTTTAAAGAAGAAAAGATAAAGTTCAGTTTTCAAAAGGTTATTGCTTTTAGATTGATTAAAAAGTAGCGTTTGAAGTCATTAAAATAATTTTTTATTGCCAATATTATTTATTATTATGCTTGCTAGATAATGTTTTCATTTTCAGTCACTTACTGAAGCTTTTTCTCATATAATTTCTTTTCAAATATTTATAAAATGTAACTTTGTAAAGAAAGCTAAGAATTTTTTTAATAAAGCCTGAATGTCTTTCAATAAACTACATCTTATCTGATTTTATATCTCAATTAGGCTCTTAATTGACTTTGTTTTTAATTGCATAATATGTGTTTCACACCTTAAATATTTATGCTTTACTCTAAAAGCCTTTATCAGTTTTTTTTTCTTATTTACAATGGATCTTGTACACAATCACAGTATCACACTTTGAACCACAGTATCAAATGCCATATTTGCATTATGACTACATACTTCTATTTAGGCAATCATTACATCCTCATTGTCAGTGTGAAACCATCGAGTCCAAAATACTAATTTACTCGCAAATCCATCTGCATTGTACTAAGGTGTATATTTTGTCTAATGAGGAACGATTATTTGTAATGATTAATTTATTATACAATACAAAACACGAATATAATAGCAAACTTTCAAAATATATTTTATTTCATGTCCTATTTCGAAAATAAATAATTTGATTTTTAAAATCACAGATGAAGCTTTCAAATTTTAAAATTTTATACATACATGGAAAACGAGTATATTTCATTAAGTATATAAAGTATCTCTCAGCACAAAAATTTCAAATATTAATGGCATGCATAAATAAAGGATATATCTATTGTAACAGGTGCAACACACACATCTCCACCAGCTTTTATTTTCGATATCGTTGATGATACTGCAGTTTTTACTAGCGTTGTTGTTTCTGCGTTATTTTTATTTGTCATCTCTGCAGAATTTACTGGTTGAGTTAACACTGAACTTGTATTAGTCACGTCTTCGTTAGATGGTAATGATTCTATATTGTCCTTCGTACTTTTACCAATTTGCGATAATACAATTTCTTGCCTATTTACAATTTCGTTTTCATCTTTCTCTGACTTTTTGCTTTCTGTTTCTTCTATTTTGTTCTGCGATATGCCATCGATATTGTTATTTAAAGAATCCTCAACTGTTCCATTCATTATATCTGCCTCTAATTCATCAGTCCTCAGAATGGTAGTTTCCAGATCCTGTGTTGATGAAATACTTTCTCCATTAGATATCAAGCATTCAGATTCTCCAGTTGTGTCTGTTACAGGTTCTGGAAGAAGCTCTTCAGTTTCTTCAACTTCGGTAGATACCAAAGTTCCAGCTTCTTTTACTGATTCTTTGGTTTCGAACTGATCGATTTCTATTTCGTCTTCGTCCGATTCTTCGCAAACAATCGTCTCTGATAGTTCAGTTTCTTCAACTTTGGTAGATATCAAAGGCTCAGCTTCTTTTACCGATTCTTTGGTTTCAAAGTGATCGATTTCTATTTCGTCTTCATCTGATTCTTCACAAACGACTGTCTCTGATAGTCCATTTGATGCTGAAATGGTCGTTTCCTGCTTATACGAGGTTTGAACATTTGAAGCAAAGTGTTCCTGTTCAATTACTTCAACGTTTGTTGTTGGATCAGGAATATTAGTCGAGAATTGTGAAAAAATGCCTGCATTTGTTACTAGAGGGGCTTTTTCGGTATCAAATCTCGATGCTACACTGATCTTTTCTGCTGAATCAGTAACTCGCTGATCTTTTGCTGAAGAAAATGAATTTCCCCCTTGCGATGTGGTTTCGGTTTTCGTGACCATTCTTTGACTCGATGCGTTTGATCCAATTGTGTCTCGAGTAACAGAAATTCCTGTTGATTCATATTTCTTTGTAGTCGCCGCTTCTCCCGAGTTGCATGTTGATTTTAGATCCTCTCCAGTTCCGTCGCTGTCTTCATTTGCTGCTTTATCGGTGTACTGAAAATTTTAAAACGTAATAAAAAATTATGCTGAAAATTACATAAAGGATTAATTTTTATTATCATTTTCCTAAGTATTAATATCGAATTATATTTTATTGTTCAGTTTTACGGTGCATAGCAAATAAAATTTGAAATTAAGAAATTACAGATCAATAAATATTTGAAAACTATTTTTTTTATTTTAAACTTCTATATAAAATTCATTAGAAGTCCAAAACTATTACATTTCTCTTAATGAAACTCAGATTTACTACTCCCAAAGGAAGTTAACTTTTCGAATATCTTTCCTAGAATAGCAACAGTTACTAAAAAGGTACGCATTAGGTAGAAAGCAACTACCAACTACAGAGTCAACGAAGGACATTATGTTTATATAAAGGGCGTTATGTTTCTACTTTGCTTTATATATACCTTTTTTAAATTTAAGCAGTTGCTGATTCTATAATATGTTTTTCATGACTTCGGTTACAAATGAATAAAATTATATCGAGGTTGGCTTTTAATAACATCCCTTTCAAAAATAATTTTGTTCTTATTATCATATTTTAAAACTATTACAATTAAAATTTACAATATAAACTAAAATCAAGAAAATATATAAATGATAATGAAAATAAAATAAAAATGATCCATGATTATTCTATTCGTTGCAAAACAATCTCGCTTGAATAGGTAAATGACTTTGATATAAGACTATATGTTCTAAAGGGAATACCTATTGTTACTATGACTACTGTAATGTTTAGCTTGACAAAAAAAATTGTAGACATAAGTTCTGCAGGTTTGTTAGAAGAATACACCGAATTTTTGAAGATATACTCGTATTCCTGGAAGTAGGTATTGACCAATCACGTCTCCTACAATGGCTGAAACATCAGTGCTCAAGTGTTTGTTGTACATCATGTTGCTAGTGAATATACAAGTACTTACAAATGCCATTTAATTAATCATATTTTTCCCAGGAACAAAAAATAATACCCCAAAATAGAGAATAGATCAGGTCCGAAACTTGTGCTAAAAAGGCGACAAAAATCCAATAAATACTTTGCGTTTGTGCTGCAATTCTCGGGTGTTCTTCGCGGAATATTGAATTTGTATAATATTCTTGAAGTAGACGATAGGGAATTCGGACTTCAGAATTGCCGTGTAAGTCATTTTTGAAAAAAACTAATAGGAATAATAGATGCAGTTAACAAATATTCAAACACTAAAAATAAACATTAACCATAGCAGCATGTTTCTTCTCTCTCTTTTTTTAGACTTTTCAGATCATCGCTGCAAAATAATAAAATTCGTCACGGAATTGCTATCTATTATTTAACAATTTCAGCCCTATCTACAAATTAGTGCATGCTTTACTCTCTATAAAAACGTTTTTTAAGTATCCATCATCATCATTACTATTATTAATAGATTGAAAAGTTTTAACAGCATTCCTTTGGTCTAACTATGAAGTTTCATTAAAAAATTTTAATCCTCAGTTTTGCACTAATTTATTATATTTATTTTTAAATATATCTTAACTAAACAACAATAAAATTAATATTTTTAATTCTATACCGTTTACAATTTTGTGATACACTTTACCTAGAAAGTCACAACAAAGAGGTTATTAACAAAAACCTTAAAGCAGTAACAGAACAATTTTTACACCTATATTACCACTAAAAGATCTGGATATAGTATAGAAAATAAAAATGTTCTAATATTTAAAAATAGATACGAAAATTATAAATTGTTTAATAAATTTAAAATTAGAAACGTACATAAAAAGCATCAATTGAAAGTACATTAGAAAAATAAAACTTAAAAACTGTCATCACATTTTTATTTCAATGCCAAAAAAGCAAGAATCAACATTCCAGACAACATTTTTAAAATGTCAGGATTCCACATGATGGAACCGTATTAAAACAATGTCTTATGTACATTTCAGCGTAATTCAATTTTTCTTTTATGATAACCTTTCAAGAAAAATATTAAAATTGTAAAAAGAGTTTAGTTGTATCCGTGGATTTTGCACCTCCCATTAAATATAAGACTTGTCATTTCCTTTTTCCTGGAATCAGTATTTCACGAAATATAGCTTACCTATCAATATTTTAAACTATGTTTTATGCACAATTTGCATAGATTTTTATAATTCCCAATTTAAAATTCAAAGCTATGCTTATTCATTTGTAAAGAAGGATTCATGACTTTTTGGCCAATCTTTCAGCTTCTGGTTTGGCTTCATCTTGTTCCTCTTCACTTTCTTCCTCCTCCTCTTCTTCCTCTTCAACCTCAACCTTCAGTGGTTTTTTATCTACTATTTTCTCGTTTTTCTTATTGTCTACAATAACCGGTCTTTTTTCCTCCTCCTCCTCCTCTTCTTCTTCCTCTTCAACCTCAACCTTCAGAGGTTTCTTATCTACTATTTTCTCATCTTTCTTATTGTCTCCAATAATCGATTCTTTTTCTTCTTCTTCCTCCTCCTCCTCTTCTTCCTCTTCACTCTCTGTCGCCTCAGGTTTTGCCATCTCATCTACTGAATTTTGTTTCGATGTATCGATCACAGTCACCACATCTTCCTCTTCTTCACATACGTCCGATTTCGTTTCAGTCTCCTCCTCTTCCACCTCCTCTTCTTCAGTTTCATTTCTAATGTTTTGATTCTCTTCAGTTTCCTCTACCTTAAGTGGTATAACTATAGGCTCATTTGCAAAAATATCCGATTTCTCGTTTGCGTATATCGCATCACCCAGTTTCGTCACGTGAATCTCTTCTACGACGACAACATCTGGCTGCTTCACAAAAGTCTGCTCTATAACAGCAGCTTCGGGGCCAGCAGCTGCAAAAATAACATTTTGGACATATCCATCGGACATGGGCATTTGACCCATGTGCTGCATAGCTTCATCCAGTTTTCTCATCATGTGCACTGTTCTTGTATCCAGGAACTCTGAAAAGATTTCGGCTGTGTCTGGGGGCGCCCTCCGATCGACTTTTGCCTTTGTCTGCTCCGCATGGGCAGTCTGGTCCTCTACCTTTTCCGTATACTGAAAATTTATAAAATGCATTACAGAGGGAAATTTGTATTCATAGGGTAAAAATTGATGTAATAAGTGATGAGGGCTCTATATTGATCAGTTTATTAGACTGGGAAATTTATTGTTAATACATTGTCTTGGTTATCAATTTTTTTAATGTGTTTTAGAAAATGAAGCATTGTAAGTTGCATGGTTAAATTCTCGAAATTATTTTATATAAGAAAAGTTTGGAATAACTTTAATTTTCAATGGATCTCGTAAGTTGAATAAATGAAATAAATACAGAGAAATTGATTATTTTGAATGTTTTAAATTTATAGAAATTACGATTTTTAATAATTCGGTTTTTCCCTTTAATTTCCAAAAAGATCAAGAGGAAGTCTACACGCTAATTTGAAGTAATTTTTTAAATTCAATTAAATATGTCAATGTAGAACTATTTATATAATTTATGTTCCAATAAATCGTAAATAACTAATTTTTAAATGTCCATAATATATGGAAGTGATATTTCAATACATAAATAAAATGTTTAAAGGAATCTTTGCATACATCAAACGAATACTTGCTTAAAGTTTTCCAGTATAATTTCCCACCAATTTTTATTATTATTATTATTAAAATCATTTCTTGAAATTATCACTTACGAAATTAGATTTTTGGCTATATTTATTATCAATTTATAAAATTTCTTTGTCTATTAATTATGTATGATTTGAAATTCCTAGTTAAGATTAAGCATGTAAATTTTAAACAGACAATAAATAATTATTTTTGTTGCTATAATAAAAACTAAATAGTTTAAAACTAAATAATTAGTTTTAAAATCGTCCTTTTTTTCTTGCAGAATTCGTTAAGTTTTAATTCAAATTTTTGCATAAATTGAATTTTTCTTACTGTCCTTTAAGATAAGAAAATTAAATACAATTGAACTTGGTTATTTCCTAACAAAAATTTAAAACTTTTTAACTTTAAAGGACATCTTTGATCGATATTTTAAATTTACAGAGCGAGAAAAATATTTACTTTTAAAAAATTACGGAATGCAGAGAATCCTATACAAGAAGCCTTTATTCCTATATTATGATTATTATATTTAGTGTTTGGATGCTTTACAGTTTAGATGAAAGAAGTTCAATTTTAATTTGTTTAAGGAAGGTACACAAACGGGGATAATGGACAATAAGGAAGAATACAAATACAAACATAGAAAAGAAACAGAAAACAAAACAATTGAGAAAGAAATAGTAGAGATGTAAAAAAAGATCAAAGATAAACAAAAAAGAAAGAAGTTGGGAAAATTTAAACGGTTTTAAATGTTTCAAAAGGACACGTGCTTAAACCATTCTTCTTGAACAATTTTTAATACTTTTCAGTCTAGAATAAAGTTGTCTAGTTTTTAACATATTATTTGTGATGACATTTTTAACTACTGTAGCTTCTTTCAAAACTGTAGGAGTTTGAAAATGCAATGAAATTGTTTGCGAAAATTTTGCTGCATCGTGTGATGAATCACATTTTTATTAATGGAAACTGATGTGTTCGGAGATCTAGGTAAGAAAGTAGAAAGGGAAGATATACAGATGGGTGACAAAATAATACGAACGCCTATTAATGAAGAGAAAATCTTTATTAAAAGGGGGTTGGACCCCCTTTGACTGTATTGCAGACTGTATGCTACGCGAGATGGACGCATAGAGGTTATGAAGAACATCTATTGGTATATGACGCCATTCTTTGTAGAGAGAAGGCTAATGCCGAAATCGTAGATGGTGGAGGGAATCGAGCACGGAGTTTTGACTCCAGATATCCCCACAAATGTTCAAATCAGGTGACTGAGGGGGCCAAGCAAGATGACCTACTTACCCCCTCCTCATGCTCTGTAAACCATTCTCGCACGATTTTAGCAGTGTGGATAGGAGCGCTGTCGTCTTGATATAATGGGCATTCTCCAGGAAATACAGTCTAGACAAATGGATGAACCTGATCCCCCCAGGATACCGACATAGTGGGCAGCTGTCACCTTCCCATGCAGAGCCACAAGCGGACCAACACCAAGCCAAGATATCGCACTCCATACCATATGGGAACCACCTTCGTGCTTCACAGTCGGCACGATGATTTAAGGAGCAAATGCTTTTTGGGGCGTTCTCCACATATAAAGGCATCCAGTGTCTAAAAAAGGGTGAAGAGGGATTCATCAGACCTGATAACTTTCTGCCATTGATGTGGGGTCCAGCGTCTGTGTGTTTTACACCATTGACGACTCTGCAAAGCATGACGTGCTGTTACCAACGGTTTACGAATTGCAACTCTTCCATACATGCTCGAAGCATGGAGTTCCCTTTGAACGGTTTTCAGTGAAATAGGGTTCTGAGATTCATCTCAGACGTTATCTGAGATAACGAATGCTAGCGCTTTCGGGTCACGATGTGGGTTAAGACTCTTTTATCCCTCTCCGTAAGCTTTCTTTTCCGTCCACTGTTGCGCTTGGCAGACGCCACATTCCCGAATTTCGTGTGTGCTGTCATAACGGCTGATGAAGTACTTCGTGCACGTCCCAAATAATTGGTTGTTTCCGTCACCGAGCAACCAGCGCACCGCATTCCACCGCATGCCTTTTTCGAACTCTGACAAGTCCGTCATCATTGTGTTTTTCAAAACTTGGGATAGATGCATGCCCCACGTATACCACCTGTTGAACGACTGATACCTCACCTTTCAAATCCGCTAGGTGGCGGACTGCAGTGCAAAATGACATGTGCGTTGCGCGCCTTTGAAATGGGCAATGCCTTTTCCATAGGTCTTCGTATTAATTTGTCACCCATCTGTATGTCTTGAAATAAAAAATTCTTCTCACACCCCTCTGGACTTGAAACAAGTTATCCCTTTCCCTTTTTAGTTTTCCTTTTTCCATCTTTTTCCTGACTCGATATTTTTGGTTTCAAAATCTCGGGACTACACTTGAATGACGATTCTACCTCGCTTAGGGGTGAAACGTCGATGGATGAATGCGTGCATTTACTGAACTCTTCGTAACTCTTTGACCTTGATTTCCACTCCGTTCGGTGCTTTTTCGTTCAGTTTCTTGCTCCAAGTTTATGGTGAATGTCGTGCCATTCTTGATTTATTTTTAACTCAAATTTAACTATAATTTCGATTCTATTTTAATTGAAAATTTCATATTCATTGCTTATATGGTTATTCAAATGGCATTAAGCTCTTTCAGTATTGACTTGAATAATATTCTATCTGATGTCATTGAATGTGATTGAGATAAACATTGGTAGATTAACAAAATATAAGATATAAATTAAAAGTTAAAATGAAATGAAATCTAAGATCGCAAATTTCAAGTTCTCATGCGATGACATTATTTTTAAGTCCTTATTTGTCTTAATCTAAGTCATTAACCAGTTTAAATCGGCTTTAAAAAACCACAGACTTCTCTATCGATCCGCTCTATACATATACTGGTATTTTTTTAAACTTAAATTTTCAATTTTTCTAGCTGGCAAACAAAGTTTTTGGACTCGACCGATTTTGAAACGAAATAACTAGGATGTCATAGTTCTTCATCAGCCTTTGAAAAACGCATTTCCTGCCTAAGAAGCATAGGTAATAACAAAGCAATACTTGCAAAAGCAGATAAAAATATATTTTTTTGCCCTTTAGATTTAGGAGATATCAAAACTTCCTAAACAGAACATGTTCTCGCATGATAATAAATAAAAAGTTTTTAACACAAATTTTGTAAAAAGTGAATAATTTAACTTTAAAAACCAAAACTTTTCATTTATTCATACAAGCTTAACGTTTAGATTTCTTAGAGGAAATAAGAATAGCGCTAAATTATTTTATAATGTTGAAGTATTATTTTCTTTACAATATTACGAGGTAGCTCATCTGTTTAGCCTCTCAAAGTCCATGTACACTCCAAGATCTTATTGGTAAATACAAACATGGTAAACTTTCATCTTTTCCCCCTATCTCCTTTTGACTGCATAAACACATCCTGAGAAATTCGCAAAAGCGCGAAGGACTTTTAGAATCCGAGAAGCAGCTATCATTATTTATAATTTTATAGGGCATTGTTTTAGGAGAGAAAATGATTATCCTTCGTGATTATTTCTTTGGTTTTTTGGTCTTTCGTTGCCCAAGTGACGGAAATCACCCTTTAATAATACCAGGTACATATATATTCATTGAAAACTAGCCGCCTTTGGCCACCAGTCGGTTCGCCAGTATTAATGTTTGCCAAAATTTTCATATAATATTTTATGTAGCTGTGTCTCGTAACAGGTTTTTCACCAAAATATTTTTAAACCAAATAAATTTTGATAATCATATAATTCATTTATAGTATTATTTTCTTCAGCTGTTCTATTCATTGTACTACTCGTCTTTCTGTTTCTATCCGAGCAATGATTGTCCTGGAATTGATATTTTACTTAAATGGTGGAGGGAAAGGTATGAAATTCTACGTTTTTACAAAATAATGCGATTCAACTTTTCATAAATGTAAACACACTAAACAAATAAAGACAATTGGTTTTCAAGAGATGCGAAAGTTTAAAAACAGCTTGGAAAATGCCGCTCACAGAGGAAATAATGGTGACACACACACACCCTTCTTTTCTTTCTTTCCTGCCCTGACTTTGTTTTGAGCAGGCATAAATTAAATATTCATACCGACTAATAATAAAAGCAGCTATTTTCTTTCTTTTTTAAACATCCCGTTATCTATAAATGAAAACCAACTGACTTCGCGTATTTCTTTCTAAACAAATCATAATTTATTTCTTCCTGCTATCTAACTCAGTTGGTGTGGGGGAAGGAAATGAAGATTTTTGGCGGGAAAGTAAGAAAAGCGTCGTTTTAACTGTTTTCCTCGCAGTTTTTTCATTTTTTCTCTCCATAAGAACCATCCTCGTGTCTTATCGAAAATATTTTTAAAAAATTAGCCCAATTGGTCCAGCCATTCTCTAGTTTTGCGCTTAGCAACGCATTTCAAGGTCCATTTTTATTAATATAGATTAAAATAGTCTGTTAGATCAGACTATGGCATAATTCATAATAACCAGACATTCATATTTAAATCAATATCTCGATAATATAATCATTGATGTCTATTTTCCAACAAATAGTGGTTTATATAGCTTGCTTGTGCGTTGTGAATGAAATCCAAACATGATTAAACAGTCAAATGATCCCCGCAACCAAAAGTTATATCATTGGCATAAGTAAAAACTCGTCTAAATACTATAAATATCTATATGCGAGTTATTATCTAAAATGACATTTTAATCTTTAGTTTGCAGGTAAACTAAACACCCTGAAAGCAGATACTCGAAATATAAAGACCATACCATTTACAAGAGAAGGAATTCAATCTATGATTATTATAAATATATTTAATGAATATGGCCATTTAAAATTGGAAGCTGTCAAAATAATAACAGGTTCTACAAGAATATCATAACTTGCAATAAATGTGCGTATCTAAACCTTTAGTTTACATATAAAGAAGCGATTATTGAGGGTGACACGATATACTCATTAAAAAGGACAAATTAGATCCAAAAGTAATATTTCGTATCTATTGTATACCAATGCCATGCAAGGTGTTCGCTATAATGACAAATTTCTTACAATGTATGCGAGAAAGTTTGGAGATGACCACATCCTATTGTTTGATTATCGTGTGGAAGGGCATTAAAAATAGGTTTAATTATTAATTCTGCCCAAAATTGATTCAATTTTCTTTTGAAAAAACTGCAAACGAAATGTCGTGTATGTAGCTTGGGGCAACTTCGAATGATCCTATTCATAGACCAATGGACAAATATAATTTCAAAAATGTGTTTTTTAGATTCAAAATATACATAAATAGTTATTTGTCACTAAACTAAATCAGACTCGGAAAGATTTGAAACACAAATTCACCAAAACTTTGAAGCCTAATTTTTGATGATTACTTCATATAAGAAGAAAAAAATGTAAATTGTTTGAAAACATTTGACAAGAGAACCCATTTAGGATTCAAAAAAATTTTAACTCTTAGGCACAAAATAGCCAATCTTACTTATTGAGCCATTAAAGAAATCCAAAACCCACCCTAGAATTAAAACGCGAAAGAAATGAAAAGGCAATTGACAACAAATCTGACTGCAAAAGAACTGGAGGAAAAACGGAGAATAACGTGACGCGTTTAATGCCTTTGTCAACTTAAGATCCGTTCCCGAATCTTTTGAATAACTAACAAGATTTCACGTAATTATCCAGTTACAGGTAACTTAATTTATTTAAGTAATTATTGCTCTCGAAGAACCAATTAATTTGATTTTATTTAAGGGTCTTGATAGTCACTTTACAGTTCAGTGACTTTGTCTATATTGAATTAACGTTGCTTCAAGCGTACAATTTTCATGCGATAAAGAATGCGTTAAACATTTTTTTATGATTATTTACGCTAATTGCATGATATATCCCTTTCTAAATTAAAAGCCAATCCAATCATTAGTAAATTAGAGTTGTAATTCCTATAATGCTCATAGTACAGGCTTTAAGGGTGAACATTATTACGAAGGTTTTTACCATATTTAAAAGTTACATCTTTTAGTTGCTTAGAGAATGTTTAGTTATAAATTAAAGGATTTCACTAGACATACATTACTCTTCTAAGAGATTTTTAGGTAGGAATATTAATTGAAAATTGCGTGTTGCCAAAAATCGTTCAAAAATTTTCAAAAATCAAAGCAAGGTTGTAGTGTCTTTTGTATAGTATTCATTTGTATAACATTTGAATTTATAAATTACTATAATAGATAATACAAAATTAATTTAATCTCATTAGGTAATATTTATGGTAAATAATTTAACAATTATCAGTGACCAGTAAGTTAAAATTTTTAATTTTACTATTAATTTTGATAATATTCTTAATAAAATTGGCGATGTTACAAATTCTTCTATCTTACATAAATAATGCTATTAAGTTAGCATTAGGAAATTATTACATATTTACTATCGTTTTACTTAGAAAATCCAAAGGAACACATTTTATACTTCCACAAAAAGTTACTAAGTGCAAATGTAATAGATGTACAACACTCAAGAAGCAATTTACAGATACTAAAGGTAATTCGACATTTTTTTTAAAAAAGGATATGAACATTCCAATGACAAATCTCTCATTTAATTTCAAGTTTACGAACCAGTTCTCATACTGCATTACTTCAGATTTGGAGTAGATTTGAATGCCTTGAAACTAAAATTCAAACATCCTTAATTTTCATTCTATCAAACAATTATCTTGTGAGAACATTTTTCGGTTTCAGGCATTTGAAACCTCAAAAGGCGTAGGCAACAAATTGGCGATTTATCGTTTTTAAAACATGAATATTTCCCTTTTAGGTTATTAGAAAATAATCCAGAAGGATGTCACATTTGGCGATTTATCACCAAAAAATCTTTTAAAAATAGAAAGTTAATTTTGAATTCAAAAGTTTATGTCGGTGGCAACGTTAATACATATTTTTTTGTTATTGAAATCTTTTTAATATGTCAGAACATGATGCATTGGTTTGAGGTTTTTTGAATCCATAGAATAAACGGGCAGAAAATTGGCGATTTGTCACTTTGGGGGCATCCATTTCCCTTTTTTAGAGCTATTATAAAATGGTAAAGATGGTTCTCATATTTGGCGACTTACCAACAAAAAAAATTAAAACTTGGCACAAATATCCATATGTATCTTATCTCGATATACGGATGCGTATTTTGATAGTCTGATTATTTAAAACCTGTTTAAATTGTTGAATGACTTAAAGAAAGACAAGCAATGTCTTAAAAATAATAATGTTCTCACACGATAACGTAAAATGATAAGTTCAACTTTCTTTGTTCCTTATTTTTTTCTATGTTTTTATTTATTTCTATTATTTTAACAATATATTTTAGTACGTTGCATTGATAGAAGACAGTTTTGTTAAAATTGCTTAGAATCTACAACTGTTTATACTAACAATTGACGCTGTTTCGTTTAAGTTCGAATCTCCAAACTAGTGCATATTTTGTACCAATTTAGAAAAGCAGAAACATTCTGTATTTGAATAGTTTGAAAATAAATATTGGCCTTCAACCTCTAACTTTGATTCATATAAGAATTATTTTTCTATTTATTAAATGTAATTTATGACGTGAAAATTGTTATAAGATTTCAACATTGATTTTAGTAACGTATCAATTCTAGAGAAATCTCACTAAAATTATTTTGAATCCACAAAGAATATTTTTGGACTAATTTACTTCATTACTTTTTATTAAATTACTTCATTACTTTTTATTAATTACTTCATTATTTTTTATTTAATTACTTATTTTTTATTAAATTACTTATTTTTTATTAAATTACTTA
>JAOUZG010051955.1:456750-473577 GCA_026289955.1 Argiope argentata | reverse complement strand
GTTAACTAATATCCAAAAGAGAAGGCGAGAATAATGCAACTGCTACAATCTAAGATTTATTGGAAGTTTAGCATAAATAATTTGATGCAAGCTTAGATGAGGTACTTTTTAAAAAATAATTTCATAAACTTCCTTGAACTGAAGTATGTTATGTACTACTTGTCAAGACGTTTAACATGCTTGCATCTTTGTACTAAGACTACTTTCCTACTAATCAAAATCCTTTTTTACAATTAAATGTACCGGGTGTAAAAAAATATTTCAATAAACTGTTTAATTCCAAGATTTTCTTTGTAAATATCTTTTCAAGAATAAGCAAAAAAAAAATAATTCAAATCAGATGAAAAAATTATACCCCGGAAATATAAAGTTAATAATATTCGATTTTTTAAATAAATCTGAATATAACCAAATAATTTTTCTGCATTTATACATGTTTTAATACAATAATTTCTAAAACATTCACATCCATAAAGACTAATTTATGCAAGTTTAATAAAATAAAATTCATTATATTAGTTAAAATATATATAAAAATGATTAATATCGAAACACTTGTAGACTCACTTTTCCTAGAAATAGGACAAGAAATAATTTCGAAAAACAATCTCTTAAAAAATCTTTGTTTTATCAAATTAAAACATAATCAAAAGCCATTTTATACATTATGATGCTCAAACAATGTCCCAAATAATAGCAGAGTATCAATTTCTTGCTACTAACAAATATTATGGATTTTGTTTTTGAAGGCTAATTTTATAGCAAATGACTTGGTATGAGTGTTAAGAAATTGTTATTTCATAATAAAAAAGGGAGGCATGAGTTTTTTCACATTGTAAAAATGCTGCTAATTACTTAAAATCTCACTTAATAATTGAAACTTTGTATTTACATAATTTCTATATTATATTAATATGACAAGCTACAACAAACTAATATTTATTTAAACCTTTCATTTATATAAATTTAATATATTAACATGAAAAAGTATATCAAACTAATATATATTGAAACCTTTCATTTATATAAATTTAATATATTATATTAACAAGACAAACTATAGCAATGATATTTATTAAAACCATTCATTTATATAAATTTAATATATTCTATTAACATGACACACTATAGCAAACTAATTTTTATTAAAACCTTTCATTTATATAATTTTTATATATTCTTTTAACATGACAGAATATAGCAAACTAATTTTTATTAAAACCTTTCATTTATATATTTTTTTATATTCTTTTAACATGACAGAATATAGCAAACTAATGATATTTGTTAAAACCTTTCATTTATATAAATTAAATATATTAACATTACAAACTATAACAGACTAATATTTATTGAAATCTTTCATTATATAAATTTAATATATTATATTGACATGACAAACTATTACAAACTAATATTTATTACAACCTCTCATTTATATAAATTTAATATATTTTATTAACATGACAAACTGTAGCAAATTAATGATATTTATTAAAACCTTGCATTTATATAATTTTTTTATATTACATTAACATAACAAACTATAAAAACTAATTATATTCATATAACTTACTAATTGGATTCCAAAGCACAACAAGCATATGAAACCGACGAGGCAATTTCTGGTTAACTCATCTGGGACAAGATAATCTTCAAATATGTGCTCGAGGAATAACTTGTATGTTCCCAATAAAATCACTTGACAGACGAAGACTTTCAGCAAAGACATACCGACTACCACCTCTACAATCTGCAAACAAACGGAAAATTCAAAATTACCCAATAATTAACACGCTTACAAACAAAGGACTAATTTGCATATTACCAAAGAATAAATGGAATATTTCACACATACCTAAGTCGTTTAGAGGAAGTGCGTGCTGATACCAGGCAATGCTGTCACATTAACCTTCACGGGGGGAAACGAATTATCGTGCCAACTCCTTTGGCATTCGGCTCCAAAACTACCGACTTAAAAATAGAAAAGCAGTTTAAAAACAAAATAATTAACTCCTACTTTATTTATTTCAACACCTTATATCATAAAATAATCGATACTTGCTCTGAGTTACGTCTTTATCAGCTTATAATGCCGTTGCCACTAAATTTGGGATTTCGATAAAATTTCGGTACCGTGAATCATCATTCTGTCTTCCGGTTATAAAGGATGGCCCTTTTCTTTCCTGGCAGCCCGCCATACAACTCGAAAAGCAGCCAAACTTCAACACTATTGGTTACTCAGTCGCATGGCAGATGCAGAAGAAGAAGGACACGCTGCTTGTCTTTTTTTTATGTTTTTGTTACAAATAGTTTGTGTCTATTTGGATGACAGTGTTGGCGGGCTTATGTTTCAATGCCGCTTGGGGAACAGCTGCTTGGCGCAAAAAGAAATCAACAAGTGGATGGCTGTGTGTGTTTTCGGTTTTAAAATAGAATGAATTAATCAGTTCATATTTGTTGCTGCATATGGATTAGAGTTTTTCTGAAACAAACTGAATGTTATTTTTATTACAATTTATGCTTGTGATATTGAATTTATTTATCAATTTTTGATTAAAGCTGATATTGATTGTTGATATTCCTCGCCTATTTTTAAACTCTGAAAATCATTAAAAGTCTTATTTAGATCGTGTATTTTATTCGTCAATGGATGTCAATGTAACTAAACTAAACTAAATTTGTACTTACGTTTAATTACAGATTTAGTTTCAAAAATTCAATAATTCGACCCACGTATTAGTATGCTCTATTAGAAAAAAGGGTTAAAGATATATATCTTAATTATTCCTCGAAGTTTAAGACAAGTTCTTAAAAATAAAACCTAAAAAATAAAAAGAGATCTTACTATTTTTTTGTTTTATTTAAAGGGCAAATTTTTATTAAAGGGTTTTAGTTAAAGGACAAATAGAAACGGAATTACGGAAACATACTCTGAATTAAGGGCTGGTGGTGAGGTTTCGGCTTCGGAACCAGAGGGTTTTAAGTTCGGGACCCGACTCCGCCGAAGAACCGACGTGTAAGTAGGTCTGGGGGCACGTTAAATCTACCAAGGTCAAACGACTTCTCTCTTTTGTGGTGTGATGTGGAGAGGTTATTGCCAGCTGAGGTGTCATCCTCGTCATATGACCCTAGTTCAGAACTGTAATATCCGTCCCAAAATAGCCTTAGTGTTGCTTTGAAAAGGGAAGTTAATGTACTAACTAAACTGAAGAAAAGGCAATTTCCTGAAAGTAATGGTTAAATTTTCCAATTCCCCTCCCCCCCCCCACTGATAAAACATTTTTTTACTGAGCTATGTTTTTTGATTGACACCTGAAATATACCACAAATTAAAAGAAACATAGTTCAAGAAATAATTTAGAATCTGCATTTGAATTAAACAGTTTTCACAAAACTTACTTATCTAAAAACAAATATCAACAGTCATTATGAACAAAATTTCCTCCTATTAAATGTCTTTTCACTCAGATTTTCCCTATTTTATTTACACCGAAATATTGGACATATAAATATTAGTCCGAATTCATAGCAAACAAAAAAAGAAGTTTATGAGATTGAAATTACCATATTTCTTTCCGAGTTTGAACACAAAACAAAAAAGAACAAAATACAAAAATTTCGTGCTTTAATATATTGCATAACTAAAACTTTTACTATCATTTCCATATATCATACTGTCATCAAATAATATTTTTCATGTTATAAGCTGAAATCAGAATCGTAAAGGGTGCTTCAATTTGTTACAAAATTTACACATAATCCAAAATTACCGATTGAATTTTAATCGAAGTTGATAGGTGTTTATTAAAAGTCAGATGTCATTTAATTGAAAAACAAAAGAAAAGCAAAACGGTTAAGGACTTAAAACGCATATACTGTAAGGAAATTATACCATGAAGCAGAGGCCTACTAAACTTCTGAGCAATCGGAAGACCAAGCTGACCTGGTGTTAAGGTCTCGGCGTGTGAGTCATAGGGTTTCAGGTTAGACACCCAAATCCTTTGAAGAACCGCCGTGTGAGAGCTTCTGTTACACGTTAAATCAGTCAGCTCAAATGTTCTCCCGCTAGTGTGAAGAGGGGTTTGCCATTTCAGGCGTGGTCCTCGTCGTCTGACCATGGTTCAAAATTGCGAGCCCTAGTGTGGCTTTACAAGGGGACGTTAATGAAACTAAACTAAACGGAAGAATTTTTTTCTCTTTCTTTTCTTTCAAATGTAAGAATATTTTATGGTCATTTAATGTATAAATATGGAATTACTCATTAACATGATTAATACTTGTTTCTAAAATTTAATTACCAAAACTATTATATTTAGACATTAGTCTCTTAATTGTCATTCACGTTGGTGTTGTTCTCGTGTTTCGCTTTACAACAGAAGGAGGAGTGCAGTAGTTTCTGAGGGTTAGGACCTCCGAGGGCATAAGTCTGACTTCTAGGTCACACACGTCACAAACCCTTTTTACGGGGCGGGCTTCATTCATTCATTCATCCGCAGATCGTAATTTAGATTTTGAAGAGAGAACGATCACCTCTGACCCGCAGCCCCAGTGGAATTACTCTCGACATGGACAGCTTTGTGACTACAACAGATTTAACATTCGCCAGTCACTGCACACATGGGGAGTCTTCGACTGGCAGGTTCGAATTAACAGTTTAAGGGATGCGAATCCAACGCTTTACCAACAGGGTACCCCGGTCCGTCGTTCACGTGTTTCTTTTGTAATTTAAAGGAATTTTCGTTTTATAGATTAATAACCTAATTTTAAACCATTATAAATGATTGGTTGAATCAGTTAAATGACACATTTTTCTGAGTGAAAATTCTCATCTAATTAGATAGTAGAAAAACGCAAGATAATTGAAATAAGCCTACTTAGGCATGTCTTTCTGAACTTTTCTATTATCATGTCAGAACATGATGTTTTGGAGGCAACAAAAATCCGTAGGCGAAAAATAAAAAAAATTATTACTTGCACGCATCTAAAAAAAATCAGCTTTTAATAACGTGTTGCCATTGCATTTACAAAAACTCTGATCTAAAAAAATAAGTTAAGTAAAAGTGAGCTAGAAAAATGTCATTTTGCAAATAAAACCTAGAAAAATGTCATTCCGAGCACTTGATTATATGAAATGAAATAAGAAATGAGATATTTTTTTAACAATCAGTGCGAGACAAAGTTTTTTTTGGATCGTTTGCAATACTAAAGTGACTCATTCAATGAAACAATTAAAATGAATAACAATATAATTTAACTCGCAAGAGCACGTGGTGCTTGGCTGTTCAAGAAGTGATGTTCTAACATGATATATCGAAATATGTATAGCAGATTTCATTTCATTTTATTTTTCATTCTACTCTAATCTTTGATCATAATATCCTTGTTTCCAAGTATATTATAATAAATCGCTTTTTTTTGTCATACGCATTGTTTTCATCAAAAAATTCGAGCTGGAGATTTTTAAAGTCTTCTTATTTTAGACACCCTTAAAATTTTATCAGTTTATCCATCCGGATTTTAAAAAGTATAAATACAGCCTTTTATTCTATATTTCCAAACTTTAAAAGCATAATTTATCCCCCTCCAGGCTTAATGAAAGCCTTTTAAACATAATTACGAAGTAGATTAATTTTGATAATCTTTGAGCTAAACTTTGATCCTTTGTAAACTTCAGTAACCGTAGGCTGTAAGTAGTTTAAATTTGCGGTATTCCTAATAATAAGCTTAAATCTTAAGCAGCTTAACACGATAAGTCCATAATATTAGCGATAATAAAGTTAATTTATTTGTTAAAAAAATTATTAAGGATGCTTAAGTAATAAAAAGTAGGTTATTTTAACGCTTAAATTTAATCATTTTTATTTTATAATCCTTTATTGTAAAATACCATAATTCGGGAATAAATTTTTCTTTTCAAACTGTCAATACAATGGCTTTTAGTAAAAGAAATCGAAATTCTACCTGATCTAAAAAGAAAGTTCGGAAGAAAAAAACTGAGGTAGTAAATTATAATAGTTAATACTAGAACGTAACATTTCAGATCTCTAATTCTTGCTTTCTTAAATTAATATTAATATTTAAGTAAGAAGTTGAAAATCGCATAAAAATTCTAGATTTGATAAGTTTAGTGAACATATACATATATATACCAGATAATTTTATTGAAATATTAACTAAGAAATTCTTCAACCATATAATGATTAATCAAGCGAAAACGTAACAATTTATACTTGAACGTAATTTTATTCTCTTTATTACATGTGTAATATTGTAAATAAATGTTGTTGTTTCTTATGGCACTTGCCATGGACAAGTTCGCTGAGGTAGTCGGGGATTTAAGCCTCACAGCGTCTCTTGTTTTGTAGCAGCACCAAATAGGGTCCAGAGTACTACTTTTGCAACTCACTCATCACATTCGCTTGCACAACCCCTTTTTACAGAGGGTACATTCATACGCCTTACAGTTAGAACACAGACGAACAATTATGCCCGAATCGGGTTTCTAACTCGGGACGCCTAGATCACAGAGAATACTCGCTACTCTTATGCCAGGATGCCGGCTATGTATACAAATGGTCAAAAAATTCTAGCTAAAGATTAGGGCGAATTTCTTCATATCACACTTTCCCAAGTCCGAGAAAATACCTTTAGGAATGACAAAAAACTGTCTAAAAACATTATGGCTCTGAAATAAATGGATGAAATTTGGTATAGGGTTTCTGCTACTAATTGTAAATTTCTATCAAATTTTGTGCAAAATCTATTTGAAGGAAATCTGTATATCGCCCGAAAAAAAAGTTTATTGAATCCATTAATATGGAAGGAAATCTGTCGAAATATTCATTTTTCGTTTGTCTGTACTTTTATAGATTTCAATGCGTGATAATATTTTTTTTAAAAAATTAACTACGTAGGTAAATGCAATTAGGTAAGTAACTTTATAAAAACAATTATCGATCTAAATTGCAATTTCAATTAACCAGTGAAAATACGTTTAAATTGCATATTTTAGTCTTTTTTGATTCCTAAAATTGGCTTTCGTTTCCCCTATATTATATGTATATATAATTTGTTGAAAGCAGATGGCGGGGTTGGAGACACAGATGGCACTCTGAAGTTTTAAGTTTTTTGTTTCCATCTCGGGAAGCAGGCATTATGTACAAGCAAAAGCAACGAACACAACGCAGAGCGACACAAAACTGAATGAAGAAAAGTTGATGAAACAATTATTCTATGAATATATGCCTTTAGATTTTAATAGGGATCTGTGACGCATGTCTATCACATGTACAACTCGTGCGAGGGAATCACAGGGATCTTTTAAAGGAATGTGTTTAGCAGGACGATTTTTATTCCTGCACTCGGAGTAAGGGAAATTATTGACTTTTAGCTGATTAAGAAATTTTAAAAAGCTTCTATTGAATTAATCAACGAGAACAAGTGGGATGGATCAGGGAATAAGAGAATATTTTAGAATGAAGTTACTACGGCTAAATTAAGATTAAAATATGTAAATTAATTAGTGTTATATATATATATATATATATATATATCAAATTTTTATTTGTTAATAAAAAAAATTAAACCACTGAAGTACAAATACATTTTTTAAAACTTGCAGTGGAGGACACTTGATGTTAATACGGTTTTTTCGAAAGTTAATTCATTGATTTGGTTAATTTTTTATTAATTAAAAACTAACTTTCCAGCCAAAAATCTTCATTTTCCCATCGCCAAATGTGTAAGACTTTTGCTTGTTTTTTCCCGCGCTAAGGAGTTTAGGCTTAGCATGTTTTCGGCCGATTATTTCACACGATTTTGTTTATTTTCTTAATTTTTGATGCACTTACAATTAAATATTGTTAACTAATCGATTTTCCGGATTCGTTTGGAAGTACTTTTGCATTAAAATAAAATAAGATAAAGGAAATTAAAAATTTCTAATCTGTATTGCGTTATCGCAATTGGTGTAGGAAAATCATGCCTTTTCATTGCCCCAATTGGCGTTGATCATCCCCTTTTGACATAAGTAGTAATTGATTTCTTAAAAAAATTGTTATTTTTATTTATAGCATTTTAAACAAAACAATCAATATCATGTGGTTAATATAGCATAAGCTTTTTGTTTTCTTATACACTATTAGTCGCCTTTGTCTATAAGCTGGTTTGACAGAATAATTGCAATGTCAAAATTTCAATTAAATATTTTTGTATTTAGTTTTCTTAACAGCTTCTATAGCAAAAGCTTTCAAGCTTCAAATTTTGATAATCATAGCTCGTTATTATAGAAGTCTTAGGATATTCAATATACTTTACAAATATGTGACTAATCTTTATTCAGCTCAAGAGACCAAACTTTAATAAAAAGATTAAAATGAAATGTGCTATGTATATTTCAATGTATCATGCCAGAACATAATTTCTTGAAAGGCCAAATGCCACGTGCTCGTGCAAGTTCAATTATACTTTTATTCATTTCAATTGTTTTATTGAATTCGTAACTTTAGCAATGTAAACGATCATAAAAAACTTTGTTCCGTGATGATTGTTTAAAAAAATCTCCTTTCCTATTTATTTCATTTCATATAATCACGCTCTCGAAATGATATTTTTCTAGGTTTTATTTGCTGTAGTCATTGATTTTTTTGAAATTGGAGCTTTTGTAAATGCAAGAGTAACGCCTTATTTGAAGCCGATTTTTTAAGATGCTTGTGAAGATAAAATTTTTATTTTTCGCCTACAGATTTTTGTTGACGCCACAAGCCTGATTCCCAAATGAAAATCACGTTCTAATATAATAAACTTGAAGCCCTTTTTGCTGAAATCAAACATTTTTTATATGATTGCAGAAAATTGAATATTTAAAATCCTAAGCTTATTCATATTTTTAAAAATTTATTTACGCAATATTTCCATCACGTAAATTACAAAAAAAATTAATTTATGTAATTCAATAAATTTAGAACCTTGTATGAATTATAATCATTCAATAAATATTTTTCCTATTCATTATAAGATTCAGTTTTACTTTCAAAAAGCTTTCAATTTGATATATAATTTATTTCAATCAATAAATGCACTTCTGAAGACAATAATGAAACCTAAATTTATACAGTTCTTGCCTCCTACAAATCATTCAATAAAATTGTTTTTGTAGTCTAATGTTTCCACCTTCTGATATTAAGCCAGATCCAGTTATAAATCTGGAACGTTGAATAGTTATTTTGGATTTTTTTTTTCGACAGGTTGAAACAAGAAATCATTCATAAGATTCCATATTTAATTTTATATTTTTTAGTTACCGCATTTACGTGCTTTTGAAAGTACAAGACATCAGATGTATTTGCAGTTTAAACGTTTAATAAATATCTTCACCTTTTAGATATCTGAAGACAAATGTTTTAGTTACACCAAGAAAGTCAAATATCTAAGTTACCAATATTTGTAACTTTTTCTACATTTGATCCTCAACCTCTTTACGCTGCAATTAAATTGATTTGTATTCAGACAAAGAAACTTCTTTCAAATTGATTTAATTCATGATAAATCAAAATTCTAAAATCCATATGACAAATTTCTTTCTTTTTGTTCTTAAGGTTTTTGAGTTAGTGTTAACAGACGACTAGAATTCTGCCTGTCTATTCAACTCAATTATACCAATTCCAAGAACAGATGAAAAATTCGTATACAAATTTAATGTCTGAGGTGCAGATATCTATGAAATTTGGAACCTAATTATTCAAATGCTTGATTGTCTGTTTATGCTCTCAAATTGACATAAAAACATTGTCAATACGTTTTACCGATATATAATATAATTAAAATGACTTTCATTTCTTTAGATTGAAGTATGATAATATACACAGTCGGTGTTCTTGTGTAATACCTGCAATAATTGATACCAAATGCCAGGTTTAAGTTTCCAAAAACCACCTCCAAATATTACTCGCTAATTAGTTCTTTAAAAGTATTATTGACCAATTACATAAAGTTATTATATAAGTATTAGTTGTTGGAAAAAGCTTGAGGGACACCCTTTTCGCTGGCCATGTATATAATTGATAAATAGATTTTGTAGCAAAAGGGCGAAGTTTTTCCCTAGTATTTTCAAATCCCATTTTCAAAGTAGTTTCACATAACTTAATTACTTATAATTTGAATTCTAACTTTATATTGAATTCTAACTTTAGGAGTTATAGGTCTTACAATTCTTGAGAACTTACCTCAAACTTTGGGAGTTTTAAAACAGTTTTATTCAATTTATATAATGCTTAAGAATCAAAAAACATTTAACTCTTGAAATTATGGTAAAGGTGTAAATTGCGAAGCTTTATATAGCCAATTTTTCAAAAATTGGGCTATTTATACAGTGGAAATATCTGAGGCATCTACTGTTTCATGTTATCTGGCACTAGAGAGCAAGAAAGATGAAAACTCAAAATACTTTATTGTGCTTCAGAAGATTTCCACATTATCATCACACATGAGGATGTTTAACATGAAAAAGACTGTAGCACTTTCGTATTACATGGCGAGAACAATTTGATACCAAATTTCAAATCCCATAGTTTTGTAGATCCATCATACAATTAAACTCCATACTAACCGATGCTTCAGGTATTCATGAAGCAGAAATTCATTGGAAGATCTTGATGGGAAACTGCATTAAGTTGTGACAAAAGAGGGCACAGTAGAGGGAACTCCATCTTTTATCCACGAGACTGCAATATTTCTGCGTCACAAGTCCGAAATGATCATTTGATCAAGATCACTCGTTACTGTTTACTTTGCAGGCTTTCAGCAGTAAAGGCTAGGATGGTTCACTACACAGTCATTTTTAGTATAACGTAAGTACGAGTACATCATAGGGATTGGCTAAACCAGAAGCCCCCGTTTTTCGAATTCAAGTTACCAGCTAGCGAGAAATAAGATTCATCTGCCCAAATAATGAACATATGATTATCACCGCCATACCCGTTGAATTCATTTACGGAATCTGGTTGTTGATACTCCACTTGCAACATGTCATTCTGGTCCACTTGTGCCTGTCATACCGATTTATATAAGACGAGCAGAAGAGGGAGGAGTTGAGTTGAACTTTCTGTTTTATGGCACAAAAGCCATCTCTGGATAAATTATGCCACATTCTCTAGTTTAAAATATTTGTATCAGTCTATATTAAAATTAAAATACGGAAATTTTAGAAAACCCAGATGACTAAAAGCTTAAATCTGGAAGTCATGAATAAGTGTAACAATGATGCAAAGTAAGGTACTCTGCTAAAAAGTGGAGTTAATTTTTATATACGACTAGCATTCCTGTACCCGACATTGCTCGGATAATGGAATTAGTATATATATATATATATATGCCTTTGCCCTTAACCGATCATTAACTATCCGTTTAAAGCATGAATTTTCTTTGCAAACGCAGGCTATCCACACCTTATTGTTATACCCATGTTGAAGCAAGAACTTCATTGCTTACAACATTTTTTTTGAAGGGGGGGGGGGTGTTCCGATGCAAAATTATTAAGCCGCTTGATGAGCCGACTCTGGAGCAAGCTACATAAAGTTGGTGTGAAAGACAGTCTTTTCTTAAATTGATCCCTGCTACTTTTAATGTCTGTCTGACTTATTAATGGTCATTGCAAAGCAAACTTTTACAGGAATCTGCACTCTTCTAAATTCAAAAGGATAGTCCGACGAAATTAGCGGAATGCGGGATAATAAAACCAATTCTCTTCGAGCACACCCAGTAATTATTGTAGCTTCGATTACATACTTATTAAGTCTAGTCACTTGTAGTCTGGTGCCATTGCATAACTTTAATGGACAAAGGTTTCGTAGTAGCATTACTGGTGTCCCAACTTTCAGGTGAAGTATGTGAGGTGGAAAACCTGGAGGATCTAAGGTGTTAAGAAACTCTTCTGGATACTGCACTGCATCTTCACGATTTATTGTTGTATCAAAAGATTTGTAGTAAATATCTTCTTCACTAAACGATTTTAATAGGATGTTTCTTTCGCGCCCGCGGTTTTGGACCGACATACCAACCTCTCAAAATCCTTTTTCTAATGCAGAATTATTTCATAAGACGCGTAATCTTTGCTGGATTGTTTTCAAAATTGATGTCAAAGAAATGCCAAATCATAAGAAAGTTTAGTCTCATTTTTATTTATTAATGGATTAGATTTTTAATGTTGAAGGGGAAAACCGAATAAATGAGAAAAATTAAAATGCCCAGTTTTTTAACAATCTTTCACTTGATTTTGAAAAATTGATCCAATTTTATGTTTTAAAAAATTTGATTAAGTTATCTTGAAAAGTTTCGGTGCAGTTAAATATTAAAGCGAAATTTCGCCTCTTCGTTTAAAAAAAATCGCCAAAAATTCAGTTTTAGAAATTCGATTTTTTAAAATTGTATTACAGCATACAGCATCGCATTGTCTTTCAGAAACCTATTTTCTGTATTTTTCCAGCTAAGCGTCTATTTTACAGGGCCGTTCAAGAAATAGACCCGTCAAAATTGACTTAAAAAATTGATATATTTTTTGCGTCGATATTTCGCAAAATTAATTATACCTCCGTGTTCTACGATAGAAAGTCCATCCGATTCCACTACGATATTGAGTATAAGTTGAGCGGACACGTAACGATGGCAATTTTAAAAACGTGGTTTTCAAGGACGAAACGGGGCGCATCAGCGATCGCTGTACCGAAAAGCTGTGTTTCACTCTGAAAGTAGCATTGCAGGTTTTAATTTTACAGAAATTTAAGAGGTTTTAATTAATTTCTCCCGAACTAATTGATATTTCGAAAAGTCCTTTCTTAGTGGATACTTTCGTAATCATACGACATGCCTTCCAAATTTCAAGTCTGAGGCTTCTGTGGTATTGGCTGTGCATTATTATATCTACACAAAATTATGTCCTGCTTTCTTCTGGGTGAAGTTGGCCAGGAATCTATCATGGGCTTAATTGTATGGAGCTTATTACGAATTTCTGCATTCCTTCAGTTTGTCATTTAGAATGCAACATGTGGTATACATTTCTTGCAATCAAAAAGAGGAATCTGGAGACTAGTAGCAAGTTTATATTAGGAGAAGATGGAGGAAGACCTAGAAAAGAAAAACTGATAATTAACATTGTGAACATCTATGACATTTAAAAATGAGCATTGAATGGATAATAGAATTTGTAGCGACTGTCTAAATACTTTTTTTAGCGAAAACAGTTTTAGTTGATTATGTAGAGTTAATTACGAGGGAAGAATTTGGACCACTTTTGAGGAGCGATATTTTCGCCTTGTCTTTTGAGTGGTTTTGAAGAAGTCTCGCTGTTCATGGTTTATTATAGCACGGATCTTGCACCGATATAGGGTATTTTATGTAGCACTCCCATGTCTTTCTGGTGACCTTTCTAATTACCGTGTGCCTAGAATCAGAATCTCTTCTGCACCAACAATTCCCTGCTATCTCACCTCAGTTATACGAAGGAGAATGTCCCAGATTGAATATGTAGGTATGTCGGAGTGCAACATCTGAACATGCTGAATTGTTTAATGAAGAAATAAGGAAAACAGATTGAAAAACTGAAAAAAAATTTAGGCCTAAAATGTGGTAGCAAATTAAAAGGAATTGAAATTTTCTAAGCTAATTCAATTTCAATAATTTTTGCAATTGAACTCATTTTTCCCCACGTCCGATTTTTATCTAGGATATACATACACTCACATAGTTCATTTTCATTCCGCTCTGTTTGGAGAAAAAAAATGGATACTTAGAGCTTTATTTAATTTCATCTTGCCTAAACAATTTGAATCCAACATTTGCTTATCAAAAAAATGACAAAGCAATAGGGGTGCACAGTAAGTACATTAGTAGGGTATACTGTAATGGCTTGATCATGGTCGATCATATAAACAGGTAGCTTTTAAAATCACCGGAAAGCAACCACAGATAGCGGAGTAATTTGTAAAAGGCGAAGAATGCAGACACCTGATATTCAAATTTAAGTACCACGGTCAAGCTAATGTGTATAGGTGGCTTGTGAGGTCTTCGCTGAACTGGACACGTGTTGGAACAAACAACGAGGGAAAGAAGCAGATGTGCCCTTGTCAATAGATAAAAGACACCCTCCCTTCAAGCCGGCAAAATGGGGACCAGCGGCAGATGGTATTCCATTCTTCTTGAGAAAAAGGGCAGCCGACAAGACGGAGCCAACATGTCTCTTGGCTAGTCGCTGTTTTCCCCTCTCTTGTGATTGAAAATATGGCTTAGGTCAGATGATCCAATGAAAGTTGGGAATTCTCCTGATTGGTCATTTGCCACCGAGGGCTGACCTTTGAGACCGAGATAAAAAGGCAGCCGACTGGGAGAAGAATCCAAGAGAGCCTACTGACGAAGCGACATCTAGTGATTGGAGCTAGAATTCAACTTGGAATTCTGTGAAAAATTCTCAATAGAAAATTTGAAGTGACTTAGGCAACCGCGCCCTATAGCTGAGCCTACGTGAAGTTCATCGGAACTTTTGAACCATTCAGCATCTTAAATGAAGTGTGAAAACTCATCGGAGCTTTGAGGAGACCTCCAATTAGTCGAACAGCTGTCTTCTAAGTTTCTCTTCCAGCTAGTTCATCTTGTATTCCAGTAATACAGCAGGTTAATCGACGAGCAGAGAATCCCGAACCTCGGGCTGAATCTTGCGGGAGTTTCCAGAACTCCGTCATATCTCTTCACCTCCGAGAGAGATTCCTTTACTTATCTGAAGCACAGAACCTTTCCCTAGTGGAACTCTGAACTGAACTGAGTGTTCGTAACATATTTAACCAGGAAGGTGTACCTGTGCGAAATATATGTGTATTATAGCTGGAAATAGACTTTAATTTTTGCAAAACCGGAGTTTGTTTACGGCGCAACTCACCAGTAGCCTCGGCCAAAACGGTACAGTGATAACTTCCGTAAATATTGAAGCAGAAAGCGCCAAGATTATTAATATCATTACAAATTAAAAGGAATGCTCTGAGGTACACATTGGGTCCTTCAAGGCATATATGCCCCAAATTTGATAACTGTATGATCTAACTATCTAGCATGTAGTTTGTGAAAGTTCATTTTTGTAAGTACACATATAGATGAAAGAAAAGATAAGGGTAGAAATACTTACGCAAACTTTCGGGTTAAAATATTCAGAAACCCTGAAACCGGAAGAAGTCTAAGACTCATTTCTGAAGACCTCTCCAAATCAGAATAACCCTCCAAGATTCTCCGAAGCCGGAAGTATCTTTCGATCCAGTTAAGACTTCCATGTCAAAACACCCATCAGATTCTGAAGAATCTTCATGACTTGATGAGAGCACCAGACCAGAAGTCTCTCCTATGCGGAAAGTTCATTAGAATCTGAAGCTTTGACACTATTACACACTTTAAACTGGTGCAAATATCAATGAAAAAAATTGTGTAGAATTACCAAACCCGGAAAAATTTTCTGAAGCCAAAAATTGTCCGATCACAACAATCCTGGATCCGAGGATTTGAAAGCTGAATCATCCTAAAAACAAGATTCTTCTGGCAAAGAACATCGTTCTTCGTCAGAAAAGATTATCTGACATTTTAACCTAAAAATAAAATCATACTTTTAAAAAAATCAAATCTTATCCTAGATTAATTGTATCACTTTTTTTTAAATTGTGGCTGAATAAATGTCATGATAATTTCAAGGAATTTTTAATGTAATACAGAAGTCTATTTCTGTACGATTTTCTTTCGATTTTGAAGTTGAAGCTGGAGAAGGATTATACGCATCCATTTAATTTGACTTATTTGAGTCAAATATAGATTTTTTGGAAAGTGGCTCCAATTTCGATAATTCTATCTCAATAATTATGATCGTTCAAATTCATTTCCTATATAAATTTCCCTAAAATAATATGGATTCAATATTTTGTTAGATCAGATCGTGTTAAAAACTACCTTCAAAAGGAATAGCAATTAAGGTAATTAATGTGCAAATATTTCTCCGAAAACCCATTATACGCATGGTAGAGATGAAGAAACTAAAACTGGAAGCCACTAGTTTTTAATAGAATTGCAAACAATTATTTGTTTGCCCTTAAGTCTTAAAATAGAATTCTAAAAATCCAGTATCCATTTTAGTCTATTTCTATAATATAAGAATTGCACCAGGAAAGTTCTGGTAATAACTAAAATTTTAATATTTTCCTTTTTCGAATGAAAATCCATGTTTATCGAGATGAGAAGTCTAGAAAGTACATACATACTATATCAATACCAGAGGGCAGAAACATAAATAGAAGATTCACTTGTATGGATTAAGTTTGAAAATTAAAGGATTCTTACCGCATTCCTATTGTCCAGTCTGGAGTTTCCTTCAAAGACGATATTTGAATAATTGTCCAGCCTCAAAATACAAATTAATCTTCTTCAAAAGATATTTGGAGTATTTTCATGAAAAGGAAATTCAAAATCAACCCTCATTCAATCAGTTTCGATTTTTTACTGAGAAATGTCGACAAGCATTTATATGTACCGTTGCGGAGTACACGTATACTTAACTTCATTCTATTCACTTCACATCTGCTCAAGGAATGAAAAACGTGTGTGATTCGATTTTTTTCTGTTTAAAAATACTCAATCAGCGCTCACAAGAGGCCACTTCTGGTGCGAAACGGAAGGCCACGCCTACCTCGGGAATATCACGTGCCCCTGATAGAATTTTGAGGGCATTGTAAAGACGTGAATAGTCGTATTCCTGGGAACCAAGGAAAACTGTAATGACGTGAAGGATCGTATTGCCTGGGAACC
>JAOUZG010051955.1:392798-456740 GCA_026289955.1 Argiope argentata | reverse complement strand
ACCAAGGAAAACTGTAATGACGTGAAGGATCGTATTGCCTGGGAACCGAGAAAGACTAGAAAACCCAGAAGGATCGGGTTGCCGGTGACCGCCAGGTGGCGTAGTAACTGGGGGAGGCTAAAAAACAAGTTTGGAAAGAGAGAAGAGAGTCGGTGGACAGGAGAGTCTGTTCGAGTCGTCGAGATGTGCTGATAGTTTTTTTTTCTATTTTTAATTGTTGTACTGTGTATTTGTGTTGTGTGTTGTGACATCCTAGCAGAAAATAAAAATATGTCTAAAAGTGTTGGTTCATCCTTTCGACTCCAGTACAGCACGTATTGTCTTCGTGTGAATCCTGCTTTAAGTGTCTAGCATAACTCTGTGACATTCTGTGAAGCGCTTTGCCTGTGGATTCACAGATTTCCTGTCTGAAATTCGTATTCACTGGAACAATTAAGAGGATTGCGACGGATTAGCATAAATACTCGGTCTTTGAGATGGATGTTTAAAGTTTTGAACCCCAATTCTATTGGAAAATCTATGGATAAATCCGATTGATTGCGGCTCATTTCTGAATGGGGAGGGTAGAATTTTTTCCCTCTTGGTGTGGTGCTGTAATTTAGAATTTAGTATAGTTAAATTTTATTAACATCTCATTATAGATAAATACTAGAATTATTTTAAGGATGGGTCTCGTAATTTTGAGCCCTGGTCAGGTGATGAAAACGACACCTGAGCTGGCATCCCCCTCTCCACGCCACATCAGTGGGAGAAAGTTTGACCCTTACAGATTTAACGTGCAACAGACCCCCTTAGACGACGGTTCGTTGGTGGAATAGGGTCTCGAACTAGAATTTTTATGAACCACGAGCCCCCTTACCACCAGGTAAACATGACCCGTTGTAATTTGGAGAGTTAGATTCCAGTTCTAAAAATATTTTCGTCATATGATAATAACTCAGAATTCTAAGCTTTAACCAAATATTCGAAATAATTTATCAAAGTGGTTGTAAATGATGTTAGATTTTAATACTGCAGCGTTTTGGCCGGGGCTACTAGTGAGTTGGTCCGAATACAACTCAAGTCTCGGAGAAATCAAAATTTATTTATTTAAGGAGTCCCTCTCAGAAGTGAAGAGGTATGATGCAGATCTGGAAACTCCCGCAAGATTCAGCCCGAGGTTCGGGATTTCTCTGCTTGTCTATTCACCTGCTGTATTACTGAAACGTAAGATGCACTGGCTGGAAGAGTAACTTAGAATACAGCTGTTCATCTAATTGGAGGTCTCCCTCAAGCTCGGATGAGCTTTCACTCTTCAGTGAAGAATCTGAATGATCCAAAAGTTCCGATGAACTTCACGTAAGCTCAGCTGCAGGGCGCGGCTACCTACTTACACTCCAAATTCTCTCCTGAGAAGTTTACACGGAATTCCAAGCTGAATTCTAGCTCCAATCACTAGCAGTCGCTTCGTCAATCGGCTCCCTCAGTCGGCTCTCTCTCTCTCTCTCTCTCTCTGCTCCCTCAGTCGGCTCCCCTTTTTATTTGGGTCTCATAGGCCAGCCTTCGGTGGCAAATGACCAATCAGGATAATTCCCGACTTTCATTGGATCATCTGGCCTAAGCCATCTTTTCAATCACTAGAGTGGGGAAAACAGTGACTAGCCAAGAGACATGTTGGCTCCGTCTTGTCTGCTGCCCTTTTTCTCAAGAAGAATGGAATACCATCTTCCGCTGGTCCCCATTTTGCCGGCTTGAAGGGAGGGTGTCTTTTATCTATTGACAGGGACACATCTGCTTCTTTCCCTCGTTGTTTGTTCCGCCACATGTCCAGTTCAGTGAAGACCTCACAAGTCGTCCAGACACTTTAGCTTGACCACGGAACTTAAATTTGAGTGCCAGGTGTCTGCATTATCCGCATTTTACAAATTCTTCCACTATCTTTGGTTGCTTTCCCGTGCGAACCTAGTTTGCTATATTCCTAATCTTCGCTTATCTGAAGACGTCACAATACTTTTAAGTGACAATGGCGTCTTCAAATTTGATAATGACCTGATATTTGAATTATTGGTTTGAATCTAGTTTCCTCAGAAGATCCTGATTATTTATATAATCGAATTGGCAACATATCTTCATTAGACAAGTTTTTCTCCATTCCTTGGTAGCGAAATTTCAAGGAAAACTACTGATTCAGATATTTTGCATCATCTGAACATGGATCAAATCTTTGAGGAAAATCTGAAATTAGCAGCATTGGTCTCCTCAAAACTTTCTCGGGTCCTCTAATAAAGGTGTTATACCAGAGAACATCACTTAGAATTGGCATACATTAATTCAGAAATAATAATTTTGTGTATGGATTTCTTACGAAATCTACCTTGTCATCTTTGAGGATTTTTGTTGTTGTTGTTGACCTATGATAAAACACAAACATCGAGAATTGTATTTGTGTTTTGTAAGCGTTTTTCCCAATGGACTAAAATCAAAATTTGAAATGAACTACAGTTGCAATCAAAAACTAATTTCAAATTTGATAAATTTGATTCATTACGATTTTGAGTTATTTCATTTAAATGTTTCGAAAATTACAGACATACAGATGCCATTTTTTCATTGATTCGGCCCCTAGTTTGATAGTTGTATAGATTACGGATGTTTAATTTTTATACCAAATTTTATCTATTCTCTTCGTTTTGTAGTATTCGAAGAACCCACCTGTCATATTTCTTCTGAAAGGATTTTGATAAAAATTCAATAGAAATCTAAAAATTTAGTCTAAAAATCAAATTAAATTTTCATCCTTCAAGATCAAGAGGTTTCTTTTAACTATTTGTATCACACAGACAGATAGAGAGATGGACATTTTCCAGACATGTGTTTTATATAGCTTCAAAGCGGGATGATAATATAACCAAATTAATTGATGATCTACCTTTCGCTGTTTTGCTTGAAGATGCATTTAAATTAAATGCGGTGTTTTTTTAAACTGTATTTATCTATAATGATTTCACTTCTTCTATTTGTATTGTGTATTATTTAAGACGTCTATTAGCCACTCCGATTCACAGTTGCGATTCTCTGTTCGTATGCGATTTTTGATCCTTGTTGCATGATTAATCTGCCATGTAATTTTGTCCACGTTTTTTTAAATCACCCTGTAGAGCATTTGGCTCGATAGTCAAAAAATATTAACCTTTGGTACGAATTTAGTATTTTTATTGAATCCATCGTCTTATCATTGGCAAAATATCCATATGATTAATTCCTCAACATGATGATGATGTCGTGTCCACTTTTTTACCACGGAAAGAGGGTTGCAGTAGCTTCTGAGGGTAGGGATTCCTGAGCACCCGAGGGCAGAAGTCAGACTTCTAGCTCATATGAGGATGAAACACACACACATACGCTTGCACAGCCTCTTTTTACAGGGGGCATATTCACACATCTCACAGATAGAACACAGAAGAACAACAATGCCCTAGCCGGGACTCGCAAAACACGAGGAAGACACGCTGCCTCTGTGCCAGAAAGCCGGCAATTCCTCAACATGGTTAATTATATATGAATATTGAATTTATGCTTTAAATAAATTTTTTCCAATCTCTTGAAACAAAAACTTGACACGTAATTGCACTTATAGTCCTAACAACATGTTAAATTTCATATGTTTAAGTCAAATGAATTATCCTTCTGATTATCCGCTTCTGAATTATCGTGCTCATAGATTTCTGTAAATGCCTACCAAACAGATGATCAATCCCTAGTATGATTTCACTCAAAATTTGACAGGTGTCTCACTATCGATGCTGAATCTCTTAGCCAAATTGTGTCGAACAAGCTCTCTTTTTTTATACCGGGTGTCCAAAAAGTTCCCGTACTCCAAATTTAAAAAAATCATTGTCCATGATTTTTTTTCAAGTGAATTAAATTTTTCCATACGAGTAATGAAACCATGGACATGCTTGAAGCTTTTTTCGGCGATCGACTTATCTTAAAAAATCTTTGGCCACCTCGATTCCCTGATCTGACCATCCCGGACTTTTTTCTGTGGGGATATTTAAAGGACAAAATTTATGAAGTTGATCCTCAAACAATAGATGATTTGAAAATCGCAATTACCCAAAGGATACAAGAAATCACTCCTAGCATGTTAAAACGCGTTTTAAAAAACATGCGCAAACGAGTTCAGCTTTGTCTCGAAGAAAGGGGTGGACATTTTGAACATTTATTATAAATGTAAGTTCAGTATTTTTTCCTTAGTTATGTTAAAAGGGCTTTTTATCATTAATATAAAAATAATTCTTTTTAAACCTGTTGTTTTTGTAAAATAAATTCACAAATCATCAGTGCGGGAACTTTTTGGACACCCGGTAGTTATTGTGTTAATTTATATTCAAACAGTCAGTCAGACAGACTTTCTATGAACCCATTTTCCTCAAAATCTGATGGAAGTCTGTAAGTTAGATGTAAAGATATCAAAAATTTACCCTTCCAGCTGAAAATGTTCGAGTTATATTTGTCAGACATTTTCTAAAAACGCTTTAAAAAAATGTGTAGCTTTGAAACGCAGAATCTGGAACTCGAACCTTTTCATGATTACAATAAATCAAAACTATACTTAGTGCATATGAGAGTAATGTACATCTTCAGGAAGCAATTCCATTAGTTACAGTTTTTTTTCAAAACAAGTAATATATATTTTTAAAATTCAGTTACTACTTGAGCCAATAAAGAAATAATTAATTTTAATAACTCTTTATTAAATAATCACAATTAATATAAATAATTCAACAAAAAAATACCGATTTTTGCAAGAATTGAACTCTCATTCTTCACCCTCACGTGAAAAGTACTGAATTCTACCCATTCTACCGATTGAGCTACTGACTGTCTTTTTCAATTTTTATTACAAACTGCTAAGACATTAAACATTAATTAAATTTAATTAATGAATTAATATTTGAAAAAATTGTATTGACATCAAAAGTCATTCAATATGTTTAAAAAATTTACCTCAACTTGAGAGGATGAATACAAAGTATTTTATTAACGATTGAAAACTAAGCAAGATATATATAGGGAGAATGTAAACTAATAGTAGGAATTGGAAAACAGATCCAATCTTAGGACATGGAAACTCAAGAATTGCTGAACTAGGAACACAAAAATCAACTGGGTGATTTAAATCTATTCTATTACATTAAAATTGTATAGTATCATGGAAGTAAAATAGGAAAACCAAGGAAAAGAATACATCAAATACCATTCAAGCAAAAATCTAACATTATGTTCTTTTTCCATCGCGTTCTAGGAAGTGAAAGAAGTCTAATAAATAATGCGTATACGTTCATAGTCTATAATTTATAATATTCGGGACCATATTTAAAACTCCAACTTGTTGACAAATATAGAATCAAAAACTATTTTACTTAGATTTTGAGTAAAAATTTAAGAAGTCCAAATAGAAAGTAATCTATGCCATAAAGCAAGCATTTTAATTATGTCCTTAATGATGCTTGTAGTGTTGATTTGATTATTTAAAAAAAATTGAAAAGCATAGCAAATCATATATTAAGCCTGTAGGGAATTTCTATAATTTTTAACTAAAAAACTTAGCACCATAATAAGTAAAATGTTACTACATTGTTTTAACAATTATTTTCTTTAGCATTGAACAGTATCCATTCTACAATTACTGAAAATGGTATAAAATATTTCAGAATCTTAAGTAAAATGAAATGAATGAGTGAGTGGCAAACACAATTGTGCCATTTATAAACTGACAATTATTTAAAAAATGGATTTTAATAAATACAGATAAAATATGTAACAAAGCCATATCCAAGTAATGCGTTAATCACACAATTAAACCAATACTAAATTGTTGTTTCTAATGGCACATGCCATGGACAAGCTTCGCTGAGGCCACATCGATTTTTAAGCCGAAGGAGCGTCTCTTGTGGTGAATCAGCGCCAATTAGGGCCAAGAGTACGACTTAGCTACTCATCCATCACATTCGTTTGCACAGCCCGTTCCTACAAGGGGGGCGGCACATTTACACGCCTGAAAGATAGAACACAGAAGAACAACCATGCCTATTCGGGACTCGAGCCTGGGAAGCCCAGGTCACGAGGAAGACGCTCTACCCCTATGCCAAGACGCCAACACAATTAAACTTTACATGCATAATTGAATAGTATGAAATAATTTCTTTACCATATTTTTTTAGAAATACTCATTAATCGCTGTAACTCACATTTTAATAAACTCAAACGCATCTTAAGAAAGGATACCTCGTGTCTGAATTAAGAGAGCACAGATGACAGTTATTCTGCTGCATCTCATTACATAAATAAAGCCTTTTTATTATCCGTCACTTAAATATGAAAAAAAAAAATTTAAACCTTAAGGGATCGGATTCTCCATCAATAGAATAAATAAGAAAAGCAATTCCACACTTTTGACGGCTAAGGAATTTCATATTTTAATTCGTGCCAGCTGACACAGCCTGGAATAAAGTAAGTTCCCCCGGAAGCCCTGGTGGGGAACATCGGAAATGAATTAAAGCTGTTACACCAAGGAACACCAAAGGACGAGTACATCAGTTAGATTCTGAACCTTTTGGAATAATGTCTCCGACGGAAAGGCGTGGTATTCCTTCTTTTCCGATTTGTAATCGTTTGGTAAAGCGTTGACAATGCCCTTTCGACCCTCAATCACAAGCCACTGTAGGTGAACAGTTAGACGATTTGTCAGTTCATCCTCCCTTTAACCACTCCCAATATTACCACTGAGGAGGTTCCATTCTCTTGTCAGAGTCGGGACTGTCATTGGGGTAGTGTCCAAACAAATCGACCATTCCCTCTCGGTTGACCTACAGCGGTGCTAGCTTTAAATCGCCAATCGGATTCACTGGATGAAAGGGTCTCTTCACTTGAGCTTTTCCAAAGGATTTCTCTCCGCTTGGTTAATTTACGTCGCCTCTCGTTCATGTGAAGGAGGAAAATTCCTTTGCCAAACTTTAAAGGGACAATTATCCGATATCCGTTTCTATTGTTATCTGGAATACGCTATTGATATCTTTGAATATCTTTCATCTTTGCGTTTCTTCTATTTATAATTCTATTATTTCTATTTTTACTTTTAATAACTTTGGCGATACTATTATTGCCTTATAAAGTAAACAATTTATTTATCGAATTTACATGGAGAGAATTTTTTACTCGAGAATTTCTCATAAAATGGAAGTCAAGAAAAATAATATATTTAAATAAAAATAAGGTCATAAAATTGAGACATATTCTAAAAGAATTTTTACGGTATTTTGAATAGGGTAGGAAATAATTAGATGTCCCTGTTTCTGACAAATGATTTTACAGAAAAGGTGCGAATGAAAGTCGTTAGACAATTTCAGAAACGGCAGAATGTCGGTTTTTTTCACAAACGTTGCAGAATCAAAGTAAACATGTTACCACATTAAATAAAATAAGTACAATATCTCATTGCTTCAAGTATTTACATCAATAACAGAATATAAATGGTTTTTAACGCTTGCTTATCGTTATTTCATTATTAGTGATTTACAACATCATTGTATGCAAATATTTCTAAAAGTAACGCAGTAATATTTTAAAAATCCATTTAAAGCAATACTAGGATGTAAAATTAAGAATACAAATTTGTTCATTCACAAATTTTATCAACCTCATGTGTTTTTCAATTCCTACTATTAATGCACACTCCTCCTAATATATAATCTTGCTCAAATTTTAAATCGTTAATAAAATACTTTTTATTCATCCTATCAAGTTCAAATACATTATTTTTAAACTTGAAGGGGATTACTCTCGCTGTTAACACGATGTTTTCAAAGATTAATTCAATTTCATTAAATTTTTAATTCTTTAAATAGAGTTTTAACAAATTTTAATGGAAACTGAAATCAAGAGGTAGTAACTCTATCGGTAAAATGCGAGGATTTCAGCATTTTTCACTTGAAGATGAAGAAAGCCGGTTCAATTCTTGTGAACATCCAATTTTGTGTTGAATTATTTGTAATGGCGTAACAAAGAGTAACTAAAAATTTTCTTTGTTAATCCAAGTAAAAATCAAATTTATTTTTTCATAAATTACTTGTTTTTTTAAAAACAAAATTGTAAGTAAATGAATTGCTTCCTGAAGATGTTATTACTTTCAGGAGTACAAAGTACAGGGTTGACGATTATATTATTGTAATCAAAGAACTTGAATTCCAGATTCTGCGTTTCCGAGCCTACAGATTTTGAAGAACATTTTTAGAAAATATGATAAAGGTATTTTTATTACAAACTGCTAGAATATTTCAAGTAATAAGAATTGAAATCAACAGCCCAATATGTAAAATGCAAGGATTTCAATATTTTTAATATGAAGATGAATAAGGAGTTCAATTCTTGCAAAAAATCAGTAATTTGATTTATATTAATTGTAATTGAATAAAAAGTAACAAAAATTATCTTTGTTGCCCCAAATAGGAATTTACTTAATTATTTTTACGTTACTTGTTTTTATAGATATTAGATGGGGCATATAATCTCCGACTGAAAACTTATTATTACTTTCGAGCAAGATTTCAAGAAGCATCTTCTGAAATAAAATGATATAAGAATAGAAACTTCGATACCTAAAAATCCTCGGAGACTTAAAAGTACCTTTATAAAGAACTCTTGAGAAGTCGTAATAAACTGGAACTTGCATAATATAAGGTTACATGCTTTGATTCCTGGAATTTGAGGAGCAATTTATATATTTGAGGAGCAATTAAAGTTTTAGCAGTTTAATAAAAAATTAAATCAACAGGCAGTAGCTAAAACGGTAAAATGCGAAATTTCAATTTATGCCGTGAAGAGGAAGAATGCACGTTCAATTTCAGAGAAAATCTATAATTTTTAATAAATTATATTTTAATTATTGCACAAAAACTTAAAAAATTTTGTTCACTTAAGTAGGAATTGACTTAATTTTTTGTATTACTTATTTCTTAACGAGTTCTTAATTGAGGAAATGGAAGTAACGTAAAGACAATAAGCTAAGGAAACTATTAAAAGGATAGAGAATCTTGCCGGTTAAAGCAATTGTGAAGCGATTGACAGAAGCTTATTAACCTTTTGCGGTCGGAAAAGCAATTCGATGTATAATTATTCACTTAATGCATGGGCCTGATTATTACACTAAAAAATAAATACATGAGACTGTTTTAAGTTGAGTTCCCTGAAAAATAAATCTGCATCATTTTAACATTCTGTGGATGTTTTTAACAATTGAAATTTAAAAATAAAGTGTCAAAATTATTTGAATGGTGGTCGAGAGTAGACATACGATCGCAAAGGGTCAAGTCTGCCAATTTAAGGTGCTGCAAAAAATGGCGGCGTAGTGGGCATTCTCTCTGCAGCAACAGATCTTATCAATGTAAAAGAGCATAAATGAGTTGAGCCTTGATCTTGTGTGATCAAATAAGAGGAACGTAATGAATAATTTACTTACAACCTTATATATGGATACAAACTACAAGATTTCAGATATATTAAGATTTACAAAATTCATTCAACAGTGTAGAGTTTAATCAGGAAATAGTTCCTTTGTAATGACTTTATCCTGGTCGATCAAATAAAATGGTAGCGTTCCAAACACAAAAATTTTATTTCAGCTTTATACAATAACACAACCAATAACTCGTCCTCTAGGTTAAATGCTGGGAAATATTTACAACTGGATTGTCAGTTCGACATCTAATACCGAGAATTCACAGGCTGTCCGCGTATCCGGCGACTTCGTGTAGCTCCAGAGATCTACGGATTACTTCCGGTAGATCTTGGCAATAAACTCGAGATCACGTGGTATCTCTGCAACTCTTCAGCTTTGCTCACAGCTCGTCTTGTTGTCGTAACCACTCTCGTCCAGTCTAGCCAGATCAGCTGGTCTCCTCTCCCGAATTCGCTTGTCTCCTCGGTCAGCTTGTCTCGTCTACCGACTCAGCTTCTCGACCCCATTTTAAGAGTAGTGAAGTTCCGCCTCTCAGGCTCGCTGGAGATGCCTATCATCCAATAATGCTTCAGAAATACTCTCATTGGTCGACCGTCAGCCGTGGGAATATTTTCAAAACATCCACCCTCTTATCAGAACTTTCACAATACACAAATATTCGCATCTGGAGGTTTTAGCCCTTCTTTCTTCAATGGGTCGTAAAACGCATATGTTGTTCATTATTTGAACTTTATACCCAGTTTGGGTGGTCCGTAGAAGAAACAGTCCCATCTGTTAGTTTCGACATGGTTTGCTTCTTCGATGGGTCGCAAGCCTGCGTGTTTCATTATCTGTCTCCATTCAAGTCCGAAGGGCGACACTAAAAGGGAGAAACACAATGCGTAGCAAAGGATGAATAGTCTCACCGCTGGCTATAAGTAGGAATGTTCGAACATGTGTCGCTTCCAAAAGCAAGCCAGATGACGGCTTCTTTACAATAAACACCAAAGAAAATGCTAACAGTTTAACTATTCCAAGGGTCACTCCAGAAATCCACTGATAACAAGGTGGATCTCACAGAAACACGAATACCACGAAGTTTCTTGCAAAATCAGAAACACCTTCGAACACCCACGTCTCTTCCTCAAAAGGATTCGCTGCTTTTCTCTAAAAAATTCTGCTCTTGATTTCAGTCATATCACTGCCTTTGATTTCCTCAATGGTGCACTTGGTCTTATTACTCAAGAGCTGCTCAGCGATGCTTCCTTTGAGGTATTCATGGAATATAGGAATGTCTATTAAAGATTCATCTTTTCGGCTGATGCTTCCTGGACACATGTTATGCTCAATTCAACGTTACCACCGGCTAATGTCCACTCGACTTGGACACTTAATGACAACGGTTGCTGGCGATTGATCAGTTCTTGAAGTTTTGAGGAGTCCCTACATAAGGGAAAAAGTAATATCTAGTTTCTTCTTGTTTGCCTTGAAGATAACTTGGAAAGGATCCATTGCCCTTTACAGAATCCAGCTGTAAAGATACAGTTTCCTTACATTATATACCTAAATACAACTTGGATTTTAAAATTAGGATATTAAAATGGATCTATTTAAGAATACCCCAACGACTAATTATTTTCAGCGAAATAACACTTAACTTCAATTGAGTGATAGTACAAATTTTTTTATCCATGAATACATTTTTTATACGAGAAGAATAAATCAAAAATATCAAAATTATTGAAGGTCAACATGTATCAGATAAAATTAAATTGCAACATGTATTCGATTCTTCTAAGACCACAAGTTAAAATTATGAATCATACAAAAGATTATGGAATGAAGAACAGGCTTCAAAATGAGTAAAAAATTGATGAGTCAATTAGAATCAAACCATAAAATTCTATCTGAAAAGGGTCAGTTAAAATATGAACCTGTTATTTTATAAGCTGACATACTATTTTCAAATTGAGAAAATTCAGAAAACAAGGAATTTAAGAAGTTTAAGGACAAGCACTTAAAAATTGAAATCATTAACCTCATGGAGAGCTAATTTGAAAAAATCTAATATGTATTGAATTGAATTCAATTGTAATTAAAATTATACATAAATTGTTAGAATTACGAACATATAGGAAATGTACTGTCTGTCCATAATGAGATCTCTGGCCGACATTCGTCTATGTTTACGGCGGACGTTGTAGAAGCATGTTACCGCAGGACTCCATTTCGCAGAGGTAGAAATCCATTCAAGTTTCTTACATTGGCGCGTTTAGCGCCTAATTGGCAGTATTGATATATTGCCTTTAATTTTCGAAAGCAAATTCGAAAAATAATTCACTGGGCTGAAAATCATTTATTAAAAACCTTTTTGGAGAGGTTTTAAGCATATTTAACAATGGATATTTTACTTTGTAACAGAATAAAAGCAACCTTTTATAAAAATTATGAAATAATTACGAATATTATGCTATTATTTTTATGTTAATTAGGCAGATTACTTGCGTTTGCTGCGGAGAATTTCATCTTAAGTAGTTACATAAATTTAAAACAAATAAAATGAAAATTAATTTTTTGTCATGCTGGAATCTACTTAATTTTTTTATCTTGTGCAGTCGTTAGACATATAAATAATTATTCAGTTTTTCTATTTGATTCACTCTGTTCTTTCTGCACTAATCAGATAGGAAATTCTGTATTCTTCTAACAGGAATAATATATATTTTCAAAATTCCAAGTACATAAACGATTTTCGGCCCAGTGAATTATTTTTCGAAAATTAAAAGCTATATATCAATACCGCCAATTAGGCGCTAAACGCGCCGACGTAAGAAACTTGAATGGATTTCTACCTCTGCGAAATGGACTCCTCCTACAGTAACATGTTTCTATAACTCTCGCCGTAAACAGACAACTGTCGGGCAGAGATCTCCTTATGGACAGACAGTATACGGTTTTTCAAGTTTATTAACTATGTTTAGAAATGTATAGTCAACACATACTTTTAACAAAGTGCGATGTGGGGGGGGGTAAAACGGACCCGATAGATATTTGAACTTTGAAGCATAATGGCAACGAACTCCACAAACCATCTGTTGATTGAAGGAAACGATTTATCTTTTTGGCAACTATTTGGTCATTTTGAATCAATTTCTAAATTATTTCAAATATAAATAAGTTTATAAGACTTTTATAACACCTGTTTCATCATTAGTTTACTTTCAAAATTAAGAAAATTGGCAGAAGAAATATTTATCATAGAAGACAAGAGCTACCAAATTGTGCCCACCCAAAATTTCCTTAAACAAGTGTTCTTTAAAACTAAAATGAAATTCCCGTTATTTTAAAACAGAATTTGGCTTTTGAAGATCGGGTGTTCAAACATGTTCTTCCATTTCTTATAGCAACCCAAGATTTAAAAGACGTTTTCGTGTTCCACTTTTAATAACTGAAGGAGGTGTGCAGTAGCTTCCGAGAGTGGGTCCCCGAGGACAGGCAGACGATCTACTTCTAGTTCAAACATTTAATAAAGCCTTTTTACTGGACGGACTTCGTGCGTTTAATCCATGCGTACACAGATCGTAATATATATCTGGTACAGAACAATCACCTTTGACCCAATACCCCCCAGTGCTATTCTTCTCGACATGGAGGATTTTGCCGCACGTTATATCTGTCGTGGTCAGATACACCAAACAAACAAAGTCTTGGGTTGGTGGGTTCGAATTCGCAACCTAAAGGATTTGAATCCAGCATCCCACCCGACTTTCCAGGCAGATTTATTAGTGTGTAATAGGAATTGCACATCAGTACGATGCTAAGTTGCTTCATCATAATACGAATGAGAAACCTCGTCTAAATATGTAGTGAGAAGAAAAATTTAGATTTAAAGATGCATTTTAAGAAATAAAGAAAAGTATTTGATACCAAAATGCATTTACCGGACTACAGCAATGGATCGAAGAAATCTCCAAGAGCAGGCAACACCTTGTTGATGTGGCGAAAACAGAAATGGATACAAGATATCCCTGGGAGCAGACAACATCTTGTTGACGTGGCAAAAGGACGCCTCAAAAGTATCTAGAAAAAATTTTAAGTCTCAGTATTGATTAGTATTGCAAAATCTTGATCTAACCACGAAATAAAAGTAGCGTAACAATTCTTTTAACTACAGCTTTATATATGCACAAAAAAAATCAATTTGTTCTCATCTGGATTAATCTTAACTAAATTCACTTGAAGATGCAAGTTTAATCATAAAATGGTTCCTCTGTCAAATAGGAGGATTGGCACCAAAAGTATGCCAACACGCTGTTTATTCAAACGGCTACTCTAGCTGGTCGCTCCAGAAATCCACCAATCATCGGGAGGATCCCAAGACAATCCTTTTTAAACCCGAGTTACATGGGGCTTCTCGCAAAATCAGCAGCACCGACGCATCTCAATGCTCTACTCTCCAAACAAAATACCCGCACTTTATTTAATTCATAGTTCCACCTACTTTCTTATTGGTGAACTTTAGTTTTTGAAAACCTAATAGCTGCTCAGCAACTCTTTCTGAATGATACTCAGTCGATCGAGGGAATTTCTGATCAGATTCATCTTTGTAACTGATCCTTCCCGGAAACATGTTAATTGTCGAGTAGTTGAATAATTCTAGTTTTGCTCATCGTTCGTTAACATCGAGAAGTTCGCTTGATAATTATTTGTTGGGTTAAAGTGGTCATTAGCGTCCGAGTTTGCCGCCAATATGGCAACCCAAAACAAAATTATTCGTAACCCTAATAATGTTTTGTTTACTTCTTCCTACGGTGGTTGTGCTGTGCACGAGCTTAAACTCTTTGAAAAATTTCCTATAAATAAAATATCCTATTAATTCCATTCTTTTTGCGTCTTTGTCTTTCTCATATTTATCATTTACTGTTCCTGTTATCCACACAGCCCTTATGTTCAATGTGCTAGCGAAGCTACTAGTTTCCCTCTCCCGTGGCTAGCGACGGGATTTGTAGGATGTTCTTTTAAATTAAAAAATTCTGCCCGGTGCCTTCAACAGATGCCGGAGGTATCTGATGAACGCACCGGGGCCAGAAAAAAAAAGAATACTTATCGGTAAAAAAAATCATAATTATATTGCGAAAAGTGGTAACTAACTATCCCATAGAAGTGGATGCTTACTTTGTTCGCCATCTTTACTGGCGACTTGGCATGGAAAGGGGCACACTAAACGCAACTTTTACCATTTGTTGTATCAAATCAGTTCTTTAAAGCACTAGATGGCGCCACGCTGATTGGATCAAAATTGCATCGAGTAGCCGGTAAATTCCGAAAACACTAGCTTGGCCAATTGGGACCAAAAATGGGCGAGGGTGAATAGTTTCAAGACGATTGACAAGATTAAGTTAGATAGGGAATACAACAAATCCTGTGTCAAGTTAAACTCGCATGACTGTCTATCACAAATCGCAAATTACCTTTAAAGCCAGATTATCTAAGAAAAGAATTAATTACTTTTTATAAAATGATGAACTTCATCAGTTTATAAAAAAAGTCGATATTACATTCTTTATGTCCTATGGTTGCCTCCAAGATAGGGTCATTGTAGCATGTAAAATCAAGACGTATGCAAATACCATCACACTCTTGAAATAATAAACAATTAAATATATTAATAACAGTTAGCATTGAGAAGACATTATATTTAAGTGGTAGAATAATTTTTTTTTGTACTTCACTTCGGCAAGAACTGCACTAAACATTCGTCCTTTCTACATAACACTTTAAACTACAGATCCCAATTAAATAATTTATGATTTTTATCTACACAAGAACAAAAAGGATAATCGGGATACTTTAGTGCCATCTTCATGTCTTACGATTTTCCATTTTAAAGAAAATTCCGATAAATATAAAATATATCTTAATATAATTCATCAATTTGATATTACATCACTTCAGCATAAGGAATTAAAAACAGGTTTGCAACTATCAGTGCTAAAATTAAAGTTTTCTTACCATTTATCAAGAAATAATTCACTTGATATGAAATTAAACGCTTTTCAACTGATGTAGTGATGAACATAAATAGAAACATATTGAATCACGTAACACAATAACTGAAAATTTGAATGTTTAATTTTGCAACAAGTATTTATACTTGCCGACGCATATTCCAGAGAAGTTGAAGTTGCAGTTAGGGAATGCTTCTATTGATTTATATCACATAAAATATTAAGTTTTGACAGCAATGTTTTAACTTTTCTGATTGGTGTTTGTAGTATTAGCATGATGCTACACATAAACTTAAAACAAATTTTTATATTTCTTAAACTTTCACTTTAATTACCTATACATTCTTTTGAATGATTCGTTATTCCATTCTTTTTAGGGGACAGATTTTTTGGTGTCGTATTTGGAGTAGGAATTTAGAAGGAATTAATATTTTTTGAAGTGTCGTTCTAATCGATTGATCTTGTTTCAAAATATTCCGTTTAAACGAATTCGTCCCGTTCAAGATCCGATTCATCAAAAACATCCAAAGACTGCACTTTTGATTTTTTTCCCCCGTGTGATACATTATCAATGCTGATGGACAGACTTTATGTTCGCTTTTCAAAGTCGTATTGGGAGTAAAAATGTGGAAGGAATTATTATCTTCTAAAGTGTTATCCTGATCAATTAATTTTATTTAAAATTATTTCGATTAAAAGAATTCCTCCTGTTCAAGACCGATTCATCAAAAACATCCAAAGACTGGAGTTTTGATTAATTTTTGTTCCGTGTGATACGTTATCAATGCTGATGGACAGACTTTATGATCGTTTTTCAAAGTTGTATTTGGAGAAGAAATTTGGAATGAATTATTATTTTCTAAAGTGTCGTCCAAATCGATTGATCTTTATTCAAAATGTTCCATTTAAAATATTTCATCCCGTTCGAGATTCGATTCATCAAAAATATCCGAAGACTCCACTTTTCATTTTTTTCCCCCCGTTTGGTTTGTTATCAATGCTGATGGACAAACTTTATGGCCAGTTTTCAAAGTCTTATTTGTTGTAAAAATTTGGAAGAAAGAAGTATCTTTTGAAGCACCATCTGAATCAAATGATAATATTTCAAAATATTTAATTCAAAATATTTCTTACTGTTTGAGATTCGACTCATCAGCTTCCATGATATGCATGGTGGTTGGATTTCGCCAGCCAGGAGGGGCAGAAATACGTGAGAATTTGACTCCTCTCATTGATCAAAGGACGTACTTCCTACGGTAAAGTTTGTACCGTGTACGGTGATGACCCTTAGAGCTCAGCCGCTGTTCCCGCCGATGAAGCTGTTGTGGCGGTCCGTTCCTTCAATTTTATGGTTTATTCTTTGCGCATTTGGATGGGTTGGAGAATCTAGTGTGATGTCCTTGTGAATACAGATATACATAATTCCTTTGGGTAAGAAAAAGTGCTGCTGAAACACCATCTTATTTTGACACCTCCCCCACCCACCCCATGTTTTATTTCAGCTTATCTAATTGGTGTGAGTAGATAGCTGAGATAATTCCTTTGCTGGATTACTAAAGACCTGTCAAAGCGTTTAATAACAGAAAACGACAAAATAGGAAATGAAGGAATCTGAAGACAAATCAAATTGCCGAACCATCAAGCACTAAAAAATTCAGGTGGTTGAAAGAAGATAGTCCTTTTACAATTTATATTATCCGACAATTTGAAGATTAGAAAGCATGCCTAAAGCATCGTTTACAAAGAGCCAACTATTAATGTTCTTTAGAAGGTCATTCCTACCTCTCGAAGGTTATGTGATCTCAATGAGACACTGGCAAATAGTTGCCTGATCACAATAGCTATTGGCTATCGATCATGTTTTCATCAACTGTCAACAATATCGACCATATTTTCATCAACTGTCAACAGTATAGATCATATTTTCATCAACTGTCAACAATATAGATCATATTTTCATCAACTGTCAACAATATCGATCATATTTTCATCAACTGTCAACAATACCAGACCACAACAGAAAGAATACTGTTGCGCCCAGTAGTGGATCTCGGTCGAAAGATGTTTGAGAAAGCAATGTGATGAATGGAGAGTTGAAACTTTACTCGGACCAATAGAGTCCTGATCCCACTCCCTACCACACCCATCTTGTGCTTCTAGGGTGGTCAGCCCAATTACCACCCATACGGGGTGACTAGGAAGGAACCCTACATGCGACCGACCGGTCAGCGAAAGGAGAAAAAGATTTTCACAGGGTGGACGGTGTGCCCCCCCCAATCAACCAGTGAAATGGAAGTCCCAAGTGGAGCGAAGTTGGTCTGACCAATGTCGGAATGAGGAGGAGAGTTTCCTGTCCTGTGATTGCTTAGTTGGCCACTGACTTGTTCAATGACCATTTAATCCATAACCGGAGATTGTGAAAGGAGATCTATGGCCATGATGGCACAGGTTCACTGCGTACACGTTTAGCACTTAACACCACCTCCACCTCCGTTTCTATATGGGCTCCGTTTCTCATATGGCCACTTTCCGTTTTGGTATAGATGTAGGTGGACTTTATTAAAAAAAATACACAGCAATCAATTTGAAAGAAACAAAAAAAATGACAAAATACAAAAACTTAAAACTGTAGAATAAAACTGAAGATTATCTGTAGTGCAATAAAAATGGATGAATGAACATGATATCGTACAGTATAAATGAAAATAAAAAGGAATAAAAAAATTAGTTACTTGAGGGGGTTAAAAGATGTATGAGTAAAATGTGAGGTGTATTAAATGATAGCCTAAAAATTGATAAGGTTAATCTAACGGTAACAGTCTCCATGATCAATTATGAATCTAATCATTTTCATGATTCTTGTAATAGCTTCCTGTATAATATTAAATGAAAAGCTTATTTCCCATTAAACTGCCCAGTGGTCAACTAAAGATATGATCTGGCATCACCAATTGTTGCTTGTTTCATCATTTTGTTTGTCTGAAGCATGAACAAACTTTGCACAGTTTGTACACCCAGACACGTGGCCCGTCTGAAAATTCGCAGGTCTTTGGAACTAGGCTTTAGACGACGGTTCTTCTACAGAATCAGATCTGCAACCTCAAACCTTATAGCTCACGAGACGAAGCCTTACCACCAGAAAATCTAGGCTTCACTTAAATACATCGGAGTCGAATACTTCAAGAGTTATTTGGTTTGAACCAAGCCTTGTCAATTTTCAATAGCATACAAAAGAGAAAAAATGAAATTGCCAGTCTGTAAATCAAATTCTATTTTCTTTGCGGAGTTTAATTTTTCTGATTTCACTTCTGCCATTGATTACGCACAATAGATTATGTGTCTACAGCACAAAGAGATGTCAAAACAGTTGATTTACTACTTCTCAATGGTTTTAGTTTGTTTCGTTATGAAAATAATTTTGTCGAAAGATTCTCGAAGTTTCCTTTGTCTTGTAAATCTATTATGGATAAAATTTTCATATTCAAGTCGTAAATCATAATGTAGGAGGCTCAATAAAGTGCTTCAAAATCATTAGCTTTAGAATGACGACAACTAATGCCACACTATTGGTGTCTAGACATAAAAAAGTAACCATGCGCTACGTAGTGCTTTTTGACTTAATCTAACAAAATTAGCGTTCTTTCCAATAAAAATTGAACAAGTCACTGGAGATAAATCCATTACAAATTTGTAAAAGGTTAATTTAGTTTTAAAAAACACACCTTAGAGGGCAGAAGAATTAAGTATAATTGATACTTAAATTTGGTGTTTAAAATACTCTCCGTTATCTATAATGCATATCTAGTACATTTCTTGGATTTCTTACTTCATATTTTGGCCTATTTCAGGCGGAGGCGGAAGCTATTTATTGAAGATCCTTCGAAATTGTCCCCTAAGTTAATAAACACTGTCTCTAGTACTGAAAAACCCTTTCAACGGAGATATTTCTTAAAATATTGGCTAACCTCCTGAATACATTGTTTATAAATAAGCAGAATATGCTGTTTTCGTGAGAGTAACATGTGAATGGCTCTTAAATTCATGGTTTGCAATAATCGCTGTTTTCGGCCAAAGTCGCCAAATCTATATTTCCGTAAACATATAAACGCAATTACTCGTGCACGTATAGGCATTGATTAAAGAAATTCGACATGCTATTTTATGATTACAATAATTTTATTTTATGATTTTTTATGTTGAAATCTGGTATTGATTGGCCTATATACGAAGATTTCCGGTTTTATTTGGAAGAAGAGAGATAAGATTTCTATTGTGAATTATGCTAGATTAGAAAGTATGCTCAGAAGAGAACTGGTTTTAGATGATAATTGTAAAGATCCCTCTCTCAAAAATAAGCTCCTGTTAATATCGGATGTTAGAAGGATACATTTATAGATTAATTCCTTAGCCAACTTAAATGATAACTTATAAAACTGACATATAATTTGCTTTAGCTTAAATTATACACTGGAAACACTGAGCAAAACTATTATTATGATGCCGAAAAAAATTGTTCATAATTTTTTAAACATTCTTAAAACGGTTAACCTATAGGTAGAATTTCGCAGAAAACCTATATTAATAGTACGAATAATTTTATTGATATTATTCGTTGAAAGGCGCATCAGAAATGAAATAAAAACTAACGGAAAAGAAATCTTCTGTACATAGCGTATCCTTTTTATGAAAATTCTAGCATTTGCAAGGAAAAAATAATAATGATTAGGGAAAATATGAGTGACAAAATATAATTCTTTAAAATTGCAGGCAGAAAATGGACAACTTCTTTCTGTCCATTTGGTTAGACAAAGGCATGCGAATCGTAACGGGAGGAAGGGGCCACCCTCCGGGTAAGCTCTTCTAATATGAAGAACAGGACTGACTTGATTGAATGGACCATGGCCGTCTAGCTTATTATCTCTCTCCTCTCAAATAAAATAGAGACATCGAGCGAATGTTACAAGCAACAATTTTAAGTATTATATAAATTATGAGAGCTATAAAGCGATGAACTTAAAAGTTAAAAGTGACTGACCACTGGACCAATTAAATTAAAACAAGCTTCAAGAAACTGGGAAAACTTCTTTCTGTCCATTTGGTTGGAGTAGGACACGCGAATGGCAAGGACAGAAAGGGTCACGCACCGAGTGCCCTTTCCAATTGGGAAGAAAAGGATTGACCTTCAGAACACAGGATTGGATACTGTCCAAAATATCTTCTTAACTGTAAACCTCGTAGATCCAGAAACATCTTACTAAAACGTATTTTATTCACTATTTGATTCTCACTTAAATAATTCTCTAATAAAATTTAAATTGTCTGTACATCTCTCCTTAAAGTAAAATCACAACCTAACCCCTAAGGATGCATACCCCATTCCCCCTTCACGATAACAACCAATCAGAATGAGTCCTCACCTTCCCCTCTGAAAACCAAGGACTATTTATACTGCATGTCTTGTCCAGCAAACCCAGATGTTACATTCCTAATGAAAATATTAAGAGACCGTGTAATATTCTACTCTTAAGTACCTTAAACTCTATTAACTACCCCCCCCCTTAAACTTCTAAATTTCTTAGCTCTTAAATCTTTATATCGCAGTAAGTAACTTTTGAAACATCCAACTCATGGTAGCATACCCCCACACTCCACACCCATAACTGACCAATCAGAAACGGTCCTGATACTCGCCACTTCACCCACCCATCTGATGCTCTACCACTATTTAAGACGCTGCAGAGGCCCAACAACGGAAGTTTTAACACTTAACACCACACCACATCTCCGTTTCTAGGGCTCAAATGGCCCCTTTCCGGTTTGGTATAGAGGTAGGTAGACTTTATTAAAAACCAAAAAAAAAAAAAAAGTCACATTGTTGGAAAGAAACATACAAGAGACAAAATACACAGACATATAACGTAACAATAAGTGATAAAAATTAGAGTGAAGAAGGTCTGGAGTACAACAAAAGGAATGAATGAATATCAAAATGTACAGTATGGATGAAAATATAAGGGAATTAAAAAAAATTAGTAACTTGAAGGGTTAAAAGGATTTATTATAAAAATGCATGATATTAATTGATACTCAAAAGCTGATGAGCTTAATCGAGCCGTAACAGTTCTCCATGATCAATTAGAAATCTAATCATGTTTATGATTCTTTTTTTGGAAGATGACAACGGAAGATTGCCGAACGCCATGCTCTTGTTACCTTTCCAGTACCGGGGGGTAAGCCACTGCCGGGGCTAGGTACCCCGTCAACCCAATCATCGGCCCAGCAAAGAAAGATGTCTCTCGCAGGGGGACTGCTAGGCCATTAACTACTCACCATTAACGGGGATAAGCCCCTGCTGAGGCTAGGCGCCCCGTCAACTCAACCATTCCACACAGGATTGGATGGACTAAGGCCTTCTGTCTCTTTCGGTTGAGATACTCATTAGTTGAAATCTCCGTTAGTTGAAACAGAGATATCAACCTACTTAGACAATGTTTTTAATGAATAACTAATCTCAGTTGAAGAACATAAGTTTTTTTTAAAAAATTCTTGAAAGGGAAAATTTGTTTTGAAAAATTAATTGAAAATAAATGACCAGCATTAAAGATTTAACAAGAGGGTACATGAGATTGAAAATTCATTTTGGCATGAGATTGAGTTTAATGGTATTATAAATTTAGGATGCTCATTGACCCAAATATTGAAGCGCAATAATCAGTAAGTTTCGAGAAAATAGCCCTCAAAATTATAGCATAGTTTATATAGTAATAATAGGCCGCCAACACGTAGGTGCTAATATTATATTGGCTGAGGCATTGGCGTAATACTCAGGAAACTCAGGTTCGATCTTGAGCTAATTTTAATCCAAGAATTAGGAGATTAGATATTTATTTTTTGTATTAAAAAAAGGAAAATTACATTAATTTAAACTGGTTGTAAATTGTTAAAATCAATTTGAAATAAATACCAAAAAAAGAAAGAAAAGAAGAAGATATCACAGCACGGAATGCAGTTTTCTTAGCAGCTAAGCCATTGTCTTATCAGCTATACTATTAGCACTTTTAGCAAGGCTTTCTCGATAGTTTATATACATATTATTAGCACATAAACTATTCATAAAGTGTTGAAAGTTCTTCGAGGGGGGAAAGAAAGCAGATTGTTTTTGCAAAATTAATTGAAAATAAATTATTATCTTCAGAAATATAATATACTCTTGTTGTCAATTGAAGCAATTATATTGAAACGTAAATAAATGTGGAATGTCACATACGAGATACACATTATGCTTCAGATATCAAATCATTCAGTCTCAATCGAGGTGTAAAGGGAGATTGAAAAGGCAATAATTTAATAAAGGCTAATATTTTTCAGTTGCTTCACAATTTTTTTAATTTAAGTTTGTTTCATAAATAGATATTTTAACTCTTCAAGTTTTCAATTACTTTAAATCATATACCCAGGAAATACTGTTTAACACTTTCACTGCCACGAATCATGCCTGATATCCGGGTCATGTATCTAATTAGAAGACTCCTACTTTGCTATCTTTTAACTGTAGTAGATAAGATGTAATCTAATAACAATTCATAGTTTGTACGATTCCATATTATCTGTAATACACATACATATTTGTGGTAGTCAATGTATTAATCATTAGTTTTCAATTAATTATGCAAATAAAAGCATATATTTTAAATTCTGTTTTAGCCAAATTTCTTCGAAAATTAAAAATAGTTTCAACGAATCTTTTCAATGAAAAATGAATCATTTAATTTTCATAGAAAAAAGTAATCGTATTATTGAAGAGAACGTGAATGAATGAATATATATATAAAATGACTCATTTGTTATTTTAAAATAGTGCCATTTTTTCCCTTAATGGGTGATTTATGTTATAATTTTCTTTAGATACGATTATTTTGAACCGATTCATTTACAATTTTATACTTGGGGATTTCTCATTATTGGGAATCATATAGATGATAATTTATTAGTTATCATTATTTACAATCATTTCTTTCGATTCAGAAAATTTAAAAATTATGCTCAAATAACTAGGAAGACATTCTCTTAACCTTAAAGTTGTATATTTTTAAGTGGATAGATTTCAAATTATTTATTTTACTTAAATTATCTTATGTGAATTATGACCAAAATAAGTCCATTTCCTCAGTTTCTGGAAATTTAATAGCCAAGACAATAAATACCATACACTTTGAAACACCATTGATAGTGGAGAAAGGAGACATCAAGTCTTACAACTTAAATTTTCGAACCATTTGAAGACGAGAAAGATCTCGCCTAAAACAGGATTCACAAGAGATCAACGATTGGGCGCAATGGAAGGACTAGCTTACTTAAGAAAGATCACGTGACAGCAATGTAGTATTGGTAACTAGTGGTCCGTAGCAGACAACCATTTGTCATTGGACTGTTGAGGTCCCGTGATGTTCCTGAAGTAGGCGTGACCTATCATTTTATTCAATCGTTGGTCTAGTGTGAATCCTGCTTAAAGCAGGGTTTACAATTGGTGAAATATGACGGTGGAATATAAGGCCATGCCTGCCTAAGGAAGATTATGTTGCTCCAAAGTGATAATTTCAGACAGTTGTCTCACATCAGGACAATCATTTGCCAATGTCCCGATCACATTGGCCAACTGTTCACAACAGGACAATATCAGAACAGCAGAAATAATACAAATACGCATAATTGTGTAAAAGTAGCTTTGGTAAGAAATGTGATGAATGAAGTAAACCTTTATCCAGACCTATAGTGTGCTGATCCCTCCCATCCTTTACCGTAACTTCTCCGTGTTTACAGAGTGGTCAGACCAATCACAATCCTTACAGATGAAAAGAGGAAAAAAAAGACATTCGTTGGACGGACAGATTTTCCCTTTAAGACCAATGAAGGAGAAGTACGAGTGGAGCCAAGTGGAAGTTCATTTAGTTTTGCCAAATGTGTGCTATCATCCCGATAATGTTAGCTCAACTGTTAACAAACAACAGGACAATATTAGGACAACCTCAGAAAGAATACAATTACGAGCAGTAAGTGGCCTCATGTGATCGGTGCTTAAGATGAATGGACAGTAGAAAGCTTTACTCGGACCAATAGAGCGCTGATTCCAATCCCCAACAAACCGGTTCCTTGCTTACGGAGTGGTCAGTTCAACCACAACTCTTACTGGGTGACAAAGGGGGGGGGAATTATTAGCGAGGGAACGATTCGTGAAGTGTGAAAGAAAGATATTGGTCGGATGGACATACAGAGTATCCCCTTACAACCAGTGAAGTAGAAGCAACAAGAATTTCTATCTTATGCATTAATGATCTTCCGGAATCAAAATCTGGAAAGAAACTAGGAGATATTCTAAAGATAGGAAGCTATCAAAGGAAGAAACGCCATCTTTACAGATAAAACTTTCATCTGAAGGACATCCTTCATTAATCACTTGCGGTATGTACCTACCCTAAAATCACCGTTTTCGTAAATTCCGCCGAATTTCTTTCTTATTTTGTATTAAAGCCAACGCATTTGTGATTCCAAAAATAGTTTACTTTTCCTTCTGTGGAAGTTAGAAGCAAAGTCACCGGCAAAATTATAAACCAGAAGTGGAATATTTAAATCTGATATCAATGAGGGAAAGGTTCGATGTTTAAAATTGAGTTCGGAAAGATATTTTGTATAACATTAGTATACATTTAGAATATTCATAAAAATATATAGACAATAACCAAATTCGAAAATTTCAATAAAACTTATTTACTTATGTAGTACCGAAATCGAGTGATGGGCTAGTGTAGTGGTTCGAGCAATAGCGAAGCATTCTCGAGACATCGAGTTCGATCCTCGAGTTGGCTCTTTTCATTTAATTTCGAAATAATTTAACAGTTTTAATTTATATCTTTTTCTATTTTTATGCAAAAATAAATATTTATTCTCCCACTTCTTGGAATGTAATTTAATTTTTTGAAAGAAAAAATAATTATAAATACGAATGACTTTTTTTAAATATTAAGAAAAAAAAAAGAAAGTCTTTGGTCATTTTCAAATTATCTGTTTTTATAAAAGTTTTTATTTGTTTGAAATAATGATAAAAGTATTTGAACATGTAACGTAAAATTAAAGATGTTTTTAGGTAAATAAAAAAATAAAATGTTTATTTAAAGAAGAGAAATTATTACTTTTAATTAATGCAAAAAAAAAGATTGAAATGAAATCTGCTATGCATATTTCAATGTATCATGTCAGAACATCATTTCTTGAACGGCCGAGCACCACGTGCTCGTTCAAGTTGAATTGTATTTTTATTCATTTTCATTGTTTCATCGAATGAGTCATTTTAGTATTGCAAACGATCCAAAAAAAAACTTTGTCTCGCATTGATTGTTTAAAAAAATATCACAATTCTTATTTATTTCATTTCATATAATCACGCTCTCAAAATGACATTTTTCTACGTTTTATTGGCTGTAGTCATTGACTTATTTTTTTAAAAAATTGGAGCTTTTGTAAATGTGATGGCAATGCGTTATTAAAAGTTGTCTTTTTGAGATGCTTGGGCAGACAACAAAATTTTTATTTTTCGTCTACTGGTTTTTGTTAACATCACAAAACCTCCTTCCTAAAACAATATCATGTTCTGATATGATTAAAAAAAAACTAAAGATGATTTAAGTCAACAAACTCAGCTATTGATGTTATGAAAACGACAAATTATTTTCGAAACCAATTTGCTTAGTAAAATAATTTCAAAATAAGAAAAAGAAACTTTTCAGGAAATGAAAATACACCATACTGAATGACGAGAAACAAAAGTTGCGCGACAGATTTCGAATTTATCAAGATTAGGGATATGTCTCCTAAAAAGGTATTCTTATTCTCAGATTATCCCTAAACCTCGTGGATACCTCGCGTATACTTGTTTCGATTAGAAACATACGACTGGCCCCATCTGTTTATATATGTTTATATCTATTTATCTATGATTCAACTACATTCGCAACCAATTCTCCAAACTAGAATAATCTCTTTGAAGTCATTTGACCTTGACTGTTTCTCCATAGACACCCTGTGTCGAAATAATCAATTAACAGAAGCCATTATCCTTTTCATATGTAACCAGCTTGCATCCAGACAGTGTAATGAGATTGAAGGATAAGAAGTCCGTTAAAGAAGCAGATGGAAATTTATGGAATATTCATTGGATGAAGTATAAGCTGATAATAGCTGTCGATGTTTTCGGATTCTTAATGGTCTCCTTATCCATCAATCTCGATGAAGTATAAGCTGATGTAGTTAATCCACAGAATTAACTCGACCAGTAGAACAGACAAAGAGAAAGAATAAGCAAAGGAATTTTCCATTTTGGGATACAATATTCTATCAGCAAAAGAAAGTTTTCGGAAAAATCTAGATAAATTAGAAATCTTTCAAGAATTTATGATAATTTTTGAAGGTCTGCATTAGCTTATAATTAATTTTCTTTGATAAATAAGTAACGAAACTTCTACATAAATAATTTCGAAAAAGTAAATCTTCTCTATAATTCTATTAAATTGCAATAAAAATATTTCCATTTGAAAATTTTTAAATAAATTTATTTTATTATTAATATAATTTAAAATATGCAGGATATCCTTTCTAATGAGGGTCCAACAGATGAATGTTAAAGCTTGATTAATCTTCAATAATTAAATAATCTGAACGAAATAAATAATCATATTTTATACAATTTGAAACAATAAATGTTCTGATTAATTGCGCAATTTTTCAAAAAGTTGCACAATTTTTCAAAATTATTAGAATATTCTTGAAGAAGTAACATTTAAAATAAAAAGAGTTTCATTTTTCACACTTAAATTGACCTAGTTAAGAAAATTTGTATGTATCTATTCTATTTCTATAAAGCCGTGCAGTTTAAAATTCAGCCATCTTGACGAAAATAGCCAATTATGGCATTCATTTTCTTATTTTAGACAATAAATCTCTAGGAAATTGGTGATTATCTTAAAGTAATGATTTTTAATGTTTTATAGTTCTGTCAAATATGGACACAGAAGACTGAAAAGTTAGATTGTGTTAAGATAGTTTCAATGAATGATTTATTGGATAGAAGGCTAATATAAAATTTACATTACGATTGTCTCAAAAACGCATTAATTGATTAAGGTAAAATATTATTTACCGAATTCAAATCTTTTTAAAGGCAAAACTGAATCTTTTGATGAATCAAAGAAATTTTTAATGAATAGTTTTTTCTCTTTTTGAAATATTACATAAAATATATTAAAAAAATTCTGTGGTATATCTAAGATCGCAATAATGATGAATTCAATATTCTGCATAAATCTGTAATATTCTGCATTCTTCAATATACACTCATAAGATACTGGGGGACCATTTGACGACAGTTTTAAAGACGCCTCTATAGAATGGAAGCTACTATTTATGTCGGATGTTACAAGGGAGACTATCAAGTCCCGCTAAATGATAATCTCTTATAATAACATATTTATTTTCAGAGCTTGAAATATGCTGACAAGATAAGCATGAAAGACAATAAGCAGGATGATGATATAAACTAACCATAATTTTTAAAAATATCAAAAAAATATTGGTATTTGTGAGCAATAATAGTTATTAATATTATGAATAATTTCAATATTATTCACTGAAGGGCGCGTGTAAAATGAAATAAAAATATACTAAAAAAAAGCATGTAACGAGCCATATTTACCAAAACTCTAACCGATACAAGAAAATAAGTCACGGGTTACAAGAAAGGTGGATAAAATATAAGAATTTTGAAACAACGAATTTAAATAATGAAATAACTAACCATTCGATCAATAAAATTAGAACTTCTTTCTTTCCATTTGGTTGGGCAAGGACATGCGAATCAAAAAGAAAGAGCGTCTTCCTCGTGTTTTGGGCGTCCCGGGTTCGAGTCCCTGTTTGGACATGGTTGATCTTCTGTGTGCTATCTGTGAAATGTGGGACTCTGCCCCCTGTAAAAAGGGGCTGTACAAGCAAATGTGGTGAGTGTGTAGCCACAAGTCGTACTCTTGGTCCTAGTTGGCGCTAGTTCAAAAACAAGAAGCTCTCCTTTCGGCTTAAATCTGCTGCTGTATCAGCGGTGGGCTTGACAAGGCAAGTGACATAAGTAACAACAACAACAGTAAAATAGAAGATTGAATGGGTTATGGTTTTAAATGCTAAGCGTGCTTTTCATCTAGTACTAATATTAGAAACTCATCTGTTAGGTTAGGCAGTGAAAAATAATATACCATTTTTCTTTCACTCTGATAAAAGTTTTGGATAAAAAGCAAATGTTGAAAAAAAAAAAAACTTTTGTTTGCAGAATTGAGAGAAAGAAAAAAATGAAGGGAATTTCAAGGTTCTTCAATATATATTGACATGATATCAATAAAAGAAAAGTAGTTCATTCAAAAATTTTCTTACAATCACAGTTTGAAAGAAATGGAACAGAAACCGGGTGAGATTTTTAACTTTCCTTTAAGAATAAGTTGTCTAAGAGTTGTTTAAAAGTGTAGTATCAAAAATTTTAAAACAATAAAACCAATTTTTAAAAATTATTTCAGAAAGTAAAGGATAGTAATAAGTTAAAAATGATTATGCCAAAATAAAATTGAAATGTGAAAGTTTAAACGATTTTAAATTCCCGATTTAATTTTATTGTGATTTTAATTGTTAAAACGATGTAAAGTTATTAATGGTACAATTATAAATTAATTAAATTTCTAAACAATGAAAACAGACTCTTTATTTCTTCCATTGAAAAGTACTCGCCAAGAAAATTTATTAGTTCTACACATCCCATTTCTTTCACTCCGGTTCACTTGCTTTCATACGTACAGAATGACACTAAATCAGTTTCATAGAATTTCTGATAGATAACAGCACTTCTAGACCTTTTTCTGGCAAAAGCAAAAGGATGTATGTGCTAACTGAGTTTGAAGGTCACAGTTCTACCATGCCACTCTGACTAACGCTTCTATCTGGCAAGCCAGTCCAATCTTTTTGACTCCGTCAAAGATTCAACCTTGTATTAAATTGTCTCTTATGGGTTAAAAACTTATTAGCGAGTCGAAAAAAAGGCAAGAACAATGAACAGAAAGTTTCCTCTTGATGTTCAAAATGAAAATCTTTAATCTAAAGCAAGTAAGAATTAATATTGTTAAGCGGGCAAGCACCACGTAAGCTCGCTGAAGTTGGCGACGTTTGACGAGGAGTTTCGCGCCACTGTGTTGTTTTGGTGAAAGGAATAGTTTGGTAGCCTCTGGATCGCACATGAAGCTTCGCGTGCTTTTGAGCACGCTCTCGCTCGGCTATATAAGGGATGGGTTGCCGTAGTTCCAGCAGTTAGTTTCCGCTCGGAAGAGAAGCGTCTCGCTGAACTAGCGGATTACTTTTTTTCGCTTGTTATTAGTGAGCTGTGTTTATTTTTTCTGTTAACGTTGTATTATTGAGCTCCCTGTGATTTACTGTTTGCTGTGCTATACGATAGCTGTTTTGCAGTCTGTGTTTATTGTGTGTAAGGCTTGTATTTACGCTGTTAGTGACTGTTGACTGCTGGATTGTTTTTATCTGAATTTTTCTCAAGTCATCCTGTAAATATCTGTAAATAAATTTGTTTGAGCTGTCCTGAAGTAAGTCCATTCAATACGAGCCCGCTAAGCTGAAAACGTAACAATATATGACTATCAATATAGTATATTCAACAAACCACAATAATTAGTTATTAGTTAAAAGCATACATCAAAGTCCTTGCTAACCTAAATTTATTTAACTTGGAATAAATAATAGAGCAAGGGTATCAGAATGATCCCAAAATAAAGAAACATATATATATTTTTAAAAAAATTTATTTTAGATGAAATCGATAATAAATAATTACCTGAAGACTTGCCCCACAACTTTCTACAACTTCCTATAAAACTACTTGCAACGAAATGAGGGAGAATGCCCAGAACAGATTTATATAGAAAGCTGAAGACTGACCAATAGATAAGAGCAAACTTTCTGCCGATGAAGAAAGTTCTGTCCATTGACGGAGGGGAGGAGAAATAGCGAATCATGAGAAGAGAATTGCCCCATAAACTAGGGGGTTAGAAAGGGGTTGACCTTCAAGAAACAGGGGTTGAACTCGTCCATAAGTTGTGTCAATACGATCTAATTTTCTCTTATCTTTTCGACTTATCCAAAAGTGCTGGCTCAAAAATTATCAGTCAATTATTTTAAACAAATAATTTAATATTAATTAATTATTTTACTATTAATTTATTCAGAATCTAATTTTTCAGTAGTATGTCAATTGATGGCAATTTAAAAGAAACATTAATGATATTTAATGTATAATTTAGGCCTTGTTAATGATATTTGAATTAATTTTATACCATAGAAATTGGTAGAAACCGATTATAGAGTTACTAAATGGTAATTATGAACCGTTTCAAATTTATCCTTTTAAATAGATTGAACTGACTAACATTAAGTAACATGTGTGCATTTTGGATAAATTTTAATTTTTCTTTTGTTTTGATGTTTTAGTCGGATCTCCAATTTAGGAAATTGCAACAGAAATACACTCTTCACTCACACATGCACACACACTCTTACATAAAAATTTAAGACATTCAATTTCAGGAAATGTGTTTAAAGAAAGTTTTTAATTTCTTATTTTAAACTTTAAAAAAATCACTTAAAAAAGTATGGATCCTTTTTTTAGAGTTGTTGACATTATCTTTCTCCTTTTAAGGCCAAAATATCGTGCATCAGTAATATATGTTACCGAGAAGGACCGAAGTCCGGTGAATGTCGACTTTTACCGGTGAATGTCAACAAAGAGACAGTCGCTTGGTGCATGTCCGAAATATTTGCAAATACCCTCATTTCTGACTTACACCGGTCAATGTCGACATGCACCATGCACTAGTGGTGAATGTTGAGCATGTCCGATATTTACATTTTCTTAGCTCTAATTAATTAATAGCTCTTTTAAATAATTTCAAAAATTTAATTTTAAATTAATGAATTAATTTAAATTTAAATTAACAAAATTAAAATATTTTTTAATAATTTATTTTAAAATTAATAATTCTTTTAAATTATTTGATAATTTAGAAGAATTATTAAATAATTTATTTTGAATAGCATTTATATCAATTTGTTTCATCAATTAAAGTGCTAATAATTAAATTAAGTATGCAGATATCCTTGTAGTTTCAGTCTAATATTAATTTAGTATTATGAAATTTTTATCATATAAATGGATTACAAAATAAGCATCATTTCGAATGCACTGTGTCTTTTAAGTTCTTAATCATTCCTTTCAGAGAGAGGATTTTTTTTATTAATTTTAAAATTCCAAGCAAAACAAACGAATTGGTGAGAAACAGCCAGTCGCCTCTTCGTTGGCTCCTCCCTTTTCGACATCCACCAGAGCATATCTGTGATTGTCGACATACCCCGGTGAGGGTTCGAATGTACAAGAACGTAATGAAATATTCGATCTTTCACCGACGTATTTGGTGTTTGGTGACATTCACCGGTAAAAGCCGACATTCTGCAATTTTAGTCATTCTCGGTAATATATATATAGAGGGAATCTTCTCTATAAATCGCTCACATTTATTTATAGAGAACAAATGTGTCATTTTTCATATTTATGTCTCTACAAATGATAGCCATATGTGCAATTTGTTATAAATTATTTTACTATCAATACCACTAATATTGTGTTTGTTATTCAATCTACAATACAAATTAAGTTTGTAAATAGGATTTCTTAAATTTTTGAAGAGAAGACGGAATTTTATTACAGAATTTCGGCATTCAGTTCAAAATATCGGGGACATGAAGCTAGTTCCATGGAAGAACAGTCAAAATCAGTTGGACATGTAATGGCTTGATCCTGGTCGATCAAATAAACGGGTAGCGTCTAAACACAAATGTTTTATTTACAGCTTATATACAATAATAACAACAGCTCGTCCTCATCTAGGTTAATATTCTGGGAAGTATTTGCATCCAGATCAACAGTTCCACGACTAATACAAAGAAACTAACAGGCTGTTAGGGTATCCGGCTACTGCAATAGTAGCTCAAGGAATCTACGGATATAACCGGAAGATCTTTAATCTATAAACTCGAAATCACGTGTATCTCTTCAGCGCGTCTCACAGCTCCTCAGATCTCAGATCTTCTCGCCTCGTCTCGGATCAGCTTGTCCCGTCTAGTCGTCTCGTCTCGTCTTTTCAAAACCTTCCATTTTAACCTCGGTCGAATTCCGCCTCTCGTGTTCGCATTGGTGCGCTGGAGATGCCGATCATCCAATAATTCTTCAGAAATATTTCCAATGGTCAGCAGTTGACCACAGGGATGTTTGTTGATCATCTACCCTCTTAGTAGACCTTCCACAATAGGGAATTTAAAAATTCAAATTTAGACTTCTGAATTCACTTCGATTGAAAGAAAAATTATTGTAATCATTAAAATATTAAATCTCCTCGTAATTTTGATAAACGCCCTTGAGATTGAGTCCTCTCGGAATCCAAAAGCTCAAATTTCATTCGAGTTTCTATCAATAAGCTTCACACTCTGAATATGTTAATATGTTTCGTTCATGAAATAATAAGCAAATAAGTTAATTAGTTAATAAGATTTTTAATACCACTATGACTTCTTGCTCAATGCTTTATTTCTAATGAATGACCGGATTCCTGAATTTATTTGTTTTGAAAAAATTCAGTTAGAGGGAAGACTGTGGTGAAAGCTTCATAAGCCAGATAACATCTACCGCGCATAAGTAATCACTTTTTATAGTGAATAGGCTGCTTGGCTTCAAGCCAGAACGTTGCGAGTTCGGTCCTAGGACAAAAATACGCATCTCCTGCAATGATGACACACGATCTAGATTAAGCAAACCTCGCACAGTCGTTGTGGCGCCCTCTATCTCCAGCAAAAGTCGTCAGACGCATTAGAAGCAACAGCCAACCTCATCAACAACTCTTCCATGCACTAGCCATAAGCTTAACGCAAAGGTATAGGTCGTCTCACTGGTGGGAGAATATGTGGTGAAAGCTTCATAAGCCTGATAACATCTACTGTACAGAAGTAGTTACTTTTGTACAGTAGTTATGTTACCCGTCTACAAACCAGAACGTTGTGAGTTCGGTACTTGGCCAAAAAAAAGATTCCCCCTTCCCCAAGAAACTGTACCTTCATGTCAGGGTTGCTGTTTCTAGACTGATCTTGTTACTAGAAAAATCCTCATTGCATTCATGTCTGATGTATGCTAACTCTGTGAAAACCCTGATTCCTCTTGCTAGTGTGGAGTGTAATATTTATTTAGTTTAGTTGAATCATATTAGCATTCTCCTCTTCGATCATATCATTATTCTCCTCTTGGAAGTAACATTAAGGCTAGTTAGACACAATTAAAATTTCTGCCTTTAGATAGAGGATGAGAGCGATACGTGAGCTCAACTTTTCCATATAAACAGCGCCACATAGACAAGAAGCTGTTTAGCCTGCTCAGTTTAGTTTAGTTACATTAACATCCCGTTGAAAAGTAACACTAGGTATATTTCGGAAAGCGACTCTAAATTGTAACCATGTTCAGATGATGAGGACAACACCTGATCCATCCACACTACACCATACCAATGAGAGGACGTTTGGACATGACTGATTTAAAGTGCAACTCATCCCCTTGCACGATGGTTCTTAGGTGGAATCGGGTCTCTAACTTGAAACCCTATGGCCATGAAGCCGAGGCCTTATCACCTGGCCACCATGGCCCCGATATTTAGTCTAAAGCATAATACTGAAAGTAAACTAGGTCTGAATGCTAATGATTACTCTTTGGAATTAGGATTCGAACTCAGAACATCGATATTTAGATTTTAACATCATGGATATTTAGATGTTGCCACTAGTGGTCAGAAATGAAATTTTGTTGTTGTTGTTGTTACTTTTGGCACTTGCCTATGGACAAGCCTCCCGCTGATACAGCAGCAGATTTAAGCCGAAAGGGGCATCTCTTGTTTTTGAAGTAGCGCCAACTATTGTCAAGAGTACGACTTAGCTACACACTCACCACATTTGCTTGCACAGCCCCTTTTTATAGGGGGGCACAGTCACACATCTCACGGATAGTACACATAACATAGTGTAACGGATTGTACACATAGCATTATAGGCATCGGGGGTATCTTGTGCCTCCGGTGTCTATAACGCTAGATTATCTGACGAGTTGGATGAGCACAAGTTGGGAGAAAAAAAAGGAAAAGGGGGGGGGATCTGCACTTTTGTGGGACTTTTTAAGTTATAATTTTGATTGATTATCACAAGGGAAATTCTAGCCTAACTATTGTAGGTCTTGAAGTGGTCTTGGTATTTATGAATAGGGTTTATTATGGAGTGGATTTTGTCGCGTGAAAGGGTATTTGATGCAACTCTCCTGTACCATTCTTCTTCGAGACTTCTTTCTGGCTTTCTCATGTGCTGTGAGAGAGTGAGTAGGCATTCTGTGGCATAGTGAATTGGAAATACTATTTCCCCACAGCTACAGCAAGGAGAGATGGCTAGGGAATCTGTGTAGGTATGTCGAGAATTGGCCATGCCCATTGAAGAAAAGGACCTTCGCTCTGTCCCAGTTGGCAGCGTAGAGAGAAACCTTCGGTATTATGTTGCATGTGGAACGACCTGTTTCGCCTTCTTCCCATTCCTTTTGCCATCTTGTCATCATATCGATTTGGAGGATGTTCTTCAGATGAGATCTTGGAAGCTTCATTAGATTCCGATCTTCATTCGCACTAGCCGCTGTTTTGGCTAGTTTGTCCGCCGCTTCATTCCCGTCATAGCCTACATGTGCCTTGATCCATGAAATACACAGTATACGGATAGCACACAGAAGAACAACCATGCCCAAATCTGGATTCGAACCCGGGACTCCCAGAACACGAGGTAGACGCGCTACCTCTCTGCCAAAAAGCCGTCGGTTTAATTTTGTGGGATATTTGATAGGTAATTACAAATTGATGTAATTACGGTGATAGACATTCAAAAGATCTATTATCAATCTCTAAAATATAACAATCTATAACATTTATTTGTAATTCCGGTGCGAATACCATACTGTGGGATATGCCTGTTGTTGTAGGTTAAGGGATTGAGTTTTATTTATTTATTTATTTTTCAAATTTGCTTCAAATAATTTACTTTGAAATAATACGTTTAATATGCTTTCCCTGTGAAAATTCTGTGAAGGTATAAGAAATTAACCTCATAACTTTGATATATCTTGAACCCCTATTTATGGTATTTGACAGTTATTGTTGTGCCTGTTGGAATCAAAATATTCTCCCATCGTTCTGACGAGGCGGCAAATTTTTTTATAGACACAATTGTCAAATGGTTATTTAAACTGTAATGAGAGGACTAAAACTATTTATAGGAGCTCTATACAAAATTTAGATCACTCCGAACGAGTTCCCAAATGAGAACTAATCAAGCGCTGTTTATCTTTGTGGGAAGGACTCCTAATTTTATTGGAAACATGGTAGAAAATGAAGATGTGAGTAATGAGTTATTTATTAATAGTTATAATAGTTTAGTTCAATATTAAAGATTGAGATTTGTTTTTCATCCTTGTAATTAGAGTTTCTGTATATTATACTTATTTTGTAGTCATAGTTTAGCTTTATAATCAATTAAATCAATAAAACGTTGTATGTTTATATGTCATTATGTTTATATGCTAGTATGTTTATATGTCAGTATATTTATAAGCTAGTATGCTTGTTTTACTTAATTCAACAAATGAATAATGTTTTTTCATGTATATTAATTTGCATTATGAACATGATTTCTCCTGTTGTAGAAACTATTGCGATATAAAGTTTGATTTTAAATTCTAAATTTATAGAGTTATAAAGTAGGGAATTTTTTAAATGTTTAGATAAAACAGCGCCTTTTTTTTAAATACTTGCTTCAGTAATTCCAAGTAGTCTCAAACACCACTTTAACCACTTCGCATACAATGACGTGTCTGACACGCGCATCGAATGACTGAATTTTTATTTTCAAGTCTGCTATTAAGCCACAGAATTAAGTATTTAAATAGGAAAAAAATCAATATGAAACGATTTGCTATCCCAAATGCTCCACATATTATTTAAAAAATAAAATTAACAATAAATTGCCAAAATAGAATAAGTTATCTGATTAGAAAGTTAAATAAATTCGTATGTCCAGTGGTTAATAATTTTAGTGGCAGTAAAGGATTTTTATGTTTGTATAAATAGCATTTTGCATCTTTTATAATTAAATTAGTTTATTTCATGCTCGTAACATTTCACCGCCTAGGAATTAAAATAATTCACTAGAGTGTAGAATTCAAAAGCAGATTAAACTTGCATGAAATTTTTATCAAAATATTTTGATAAGTCTTTAGAAAGCATCGCTAGCCGTGATGTCCTGATGGTAAGGTTTCGGCTTCGAAACCATAAGAGTTTCAACTTCGAGACCCGATTCCACCGAAGAACTTCATTCTTTTTTATTTATGAAGTGATCACTTGGCAAAGATACCTGGGTAAAAGTTACTTTTAGTGTGCCCCTTGCCGCGCCAAAGATGCCAAGTTACCAATAAAGATGGCGGACAAAGTAAACAAACATTTCTATGGGATAGTTATGGTTAGCACTTTTCGTAATATAATTATGATTTTTTTAACCGATAAGCATTCTTTTTTTTTTCAGACACGGTGTCTTGAAAGATGCGGGCATAAGTTAAAGAAACCAGACAGAATTTTTTAACTTAAAAAAAAAACATCCTACGGCCTCGCTAGCCACGGGAGAGGGAAACTAGTAGCTTCGCCAGCACATTGAACATAAGGACTGTGTGGATAACATGAACAGTAAATAATTCAGAAAGACAAAGACGCAAAAATGGATTTAATAGGAAATCTTATTCGTAGGAAATTTATTAAAAAGAGTTGAAGCTCATGTACAACTCGACCATTGTAGGAAGAAGTAAACAAAACATCATTAGGGTAACTTACAAGGGCGTTGTGTTGGGTTGCCATATTGGTGGCAAACTCGGGGGTACAATAATGACCACTTTAACCAATACCTGTACGAAGATTAATATCATTTTTAATGGGATAAATAATCATATAATTGTTCGGTCATCATTAGCAAAAAGTTCTTTCGCATTCCTTAAGTTCAAATTTTGAAACTTTCACTAACACGAGGAATGTGATACTTTAACTAGATTTTTTTAAAGGCAGTTCTTTTTTTTCTTTTTTTTCAGGACAATGGAAGTAGGGTTCTCGCATCTGAAATTCGAAGCAATCTGCTGAAACAGATGATGTATGATGGGACGCAAATTATCAGTGGAGCAGCTTTTGCAGCATACTCTTGGAAGTTGAACTTCCCTTCCATATCGACTGCCTTGTTTTCTACAATTGGTGCAGCGGGTGTTGTTGGTTTATGTATGAATATACGTAAAGTAAGTACTTTTCTGAATGAAAACCTATAACATCTTAAATATTGCTTATAATTTATTCAAACCCCGGTGTCCCATATGAATTGATAGATATTGAACTCGATTTCTGGACTTGTTATGCGTGTGGTGAGTGATCTTTATTGCTTTTGCTGCCATGATTCATATCTGTGACCCAAAGTCCCATATAATTAGATGCTTAATTTTTGATACCTCTGCTAGTACAAGAGATTAGATAGTAAGAGTGAATCTGAAACGATTTATCGAGGGATCAACATTTAAAACAGCCGGTGACCTGGCCAGTAAATTACAGGCAGGTCTTCCCTGATAGCTGGCTGTCTCGGGTTCGGGCATGGTTGTTCTTCTGTTCTATCTGTAAGGTGTATGAATGTTGCCTCCCCCCATAAAAAGGGACTGTGCAAGCAACTGTGAGGAGTGAGTATTCAAGTAATTTTCTTGGCCTTAGTTGGCGCTATTTCAAAACAAGACTCTCCCTTTGGCTTAAAACTCGGATGCCTTGGCCGAGCTTGACCATGGCAAATGCCATTAATAACAGCAACACATGCTAAAACAAGGAGATATAAACTAAAGCTATCTATATTTAATGAGAATATAATTCACGTGGTGTCAATGACTTAACAAAATTGAGACAAAGGATCATTTCCTTTATCCACTTTTGACTTCATTCAAGTAATGATTGCACATACGAAAGAAATTTCGGTAAAAGTTACGTTTAGTGTGTCCCCTTGCTGCGCCAAGGATGCGAAGTCGCCAATAAAGGTGGCGAGCAAAGTAAACAAACACTTCTATGGGATAGTTAAAACTTTTCGCAATATAATTATGATTTTTTAACCGATAAGCATTCTTTTCCTGGTGCCTTCAACAGATGCCTAGGCATCTGTTGAAGGCACCAGGCAGAATTTTTTTAACTTTAAAAAAACATCCCACGGCTTCGCTAGCCACGTGAGCGGGAAACTAGTAACTTCGCTAGCACATTGAACATAAGGACTGTGTGGATAACATGAACAGTAAATAATAAATAATTGAGAAAGACAAACACGCAAAAAAGAATGGATTTAATAGGAAATTTTATTTATAGGAAATCTATTAAGAAGAGTTGGAGCTCATGTACAACTCAACCATTGTAGGAAGAAGTAAACAAAACATCGTTAGGTTTACTACAAGAGTGTTGGGTTGGGTTGCCATATGGGCGGCAACTCGGGGGCACACTAATGACCACTTTAACCGAAAAAACCTCTTTCCACCTACTTTGGCTACTAATCATTTTTCATTACTACTACTACAACTATTATTTACACATGCATCCCAAATTGCCTTATTACAATTTGTGGAGCTCAAAGTTACGTTGTATTTTTTTGCTCCAATGGCATTGAATATTCCTCAATTCAGTGAAAAAATCGAAAATAATTGGCCCTTTCACCATCCCAAATTTTATAAAATTCTCATTCTCTATTGTTGTAACATTTCGGAAAGAGCATTAAATTGTGCAAATATAATTTCTACAAGACTCTAAATTTGTAACGAAATTGATTCAGAGAAAGTATATTGATCCAATTGTCAGAAGACAAATGAATATGATGACCTAACTAAACGGGACTAGATGAATAAAATTTAGTGCATAGAAATGTCATCAAGATGAACAGCTTAAAGTTAAATGCATCGAATATGGTACTAAAACCATGAAACGTTAAATGTCTGCTATTATGCCAGAGCATGTAAACGCAAACATGCAAGTCATATCTGATTCCCTGACCCATCTGAAGGTGCACTGAATAGACCATAAAACAGAATGACCAGACCGCCTCAACAGCAACACTGTCGGGAACTGTGGTTGAATCCTAAGGGTCATCACCAGCCACTATACAGCCATTCCCGTAGGAAGTACGTCCCATCATCAAGGGAACAGTCGAATCCTCGCCTGTTTATGTACCCTTCAGGGTAGCGTGATCCAAATACCATCTCAGAAGCATCTCATCCTCATTTTGAAATGATTCCCCAAGGGGGGGGGTGGAATGTGCAATTATAAAAAGAACCTTTATAATAGAATAAATTTCGCTTTTTATAAAATGATGTACCTAAAATGCAGTTAAAGATTTTTTTAATTCACGAAAATATATATAATATACTTTTTAGCATAAATATATATAATATACTTTTTAGCATAAATATATATAATATACTTTTTAGCATAAATATATATAATATACTTTTTATCATGTACACTTATTGCATGCTGACTTTCTGGCTCAGAGGTAGCGCGTCTTCCTCGTGTTCTGGGAGTCCCGGGTTCGAATCCCGGTTCTGGAATAGTTCTTTTTGTATATCTGTGAGTGTGAATGAGCCCCTCCCTTGTAAAAAGGGGTTGTGCAAACAAATGTGGTGAGTGTGTAGCCAAGTCGTACTTTTGCCTCTGGTTGGGGCTACTTCAAAAAAAAAGCCCCTTTCGCTTTAAGTCTGCTGCTGTATCAGTGGGGGGGGGGGGCTTGTTCATGGCAAGTGCCGTGAGTAACAACAACACTTGTGTACAGCCGACCAATCCGCCACCACTGAAAGTAGCTTTATCGACAGGATTTGTTGGAGCCTGCAGCAATGTCCATCCCTACATTGACTGCATCTATCAAACTGATATTCTCTTGGAGGTAATTAACCCCAAAATGGTAAAATACTGATCACCTCCTCCTTTACAAACTTTCAAAGAATTGGCAAAAAAAACTGAAATTTTTTGAGATGTCCTTCAGAGTTCAAGATTACCTGGTACCATCAGTACTGAACTCAAATTATTTTTGTTTGTACAATGGATATTTTTAATATTACTTTTCATGATTTGCTAATTAAAATGAATTTCTTTGGGAGTACTAAGAAAGCAAAAATATTCAATTTTTAACTATATTCTTTAATCAAATTAATTGGATTTTATAGCTTTTCTGCAATAACCGTTAAGATAACTGAACAAAAAAAACAATTTTAAAATTTAAAAGATTTTTAGTGATACTTAATAAACTTTCATATAGTTTTTTAAATAACTTTTTAAAACATCTTTTATAACCCAATGATACTTGTTCCCAAGTTGCCATCAAATAGGTTTTTTTAAACCTATGTTATCATTGGCATACAGTCAAGAGGTTGTTTTAAAATTAAAAGCAAATCAAGCCTCAAGTAGTGTCACACTACGGTTTTTCAAACTCAAGATTCAATTAACCATGACATTGTTTTACTTTTCCTCCTCTTAATTTATATTTAAAAAATGAACTTTTTAGAATAGAAAGAGTAAGAATACTTGAACTAACACTACATTGAAAAGAAGTATACTTATTATGCTACTGATAAGAAATATTTTCTCCTTTCAGTACTTCCAGACCATACCAAATCTTCAGAGAGGTGGAATCGGACCAAAGTGGTATCTGACGACTGGAACTTTAACCTACTTCTCCAATGTGTATGCCTTCAGTGAGGCCTTGATTCGCGGTCATGTGATGTGGATTCCCTGTCTCGCAGTGGCTGGTTTTGGTTACTGCCTCGCCGTGTCGTCCATGAACAGTGTAAGTACAGTGATTAAAGAAGTTGATCAATTACTATTAATGTACTAAAATGGAGGTCTGTTTTTAATTGAAGTAAATATGAATGTTATAAAGAAAACGATTTAAATATTTCCTCAATTCCTACTATTAGCTCACTCTCCATATATATAGATATAGATGGATGAATGGATGGATAGATATCTTGTTCAAATTTTCAATCGTTAATAAAATACTATTTATTCCTCCAATCAAGTTCAAGGGAATTTTTTAAAACTTGTAGTGGATGGCATTTACGTTAATAAAGTTTTTTTTCAAATATTAATGAAATTTAATTAATATATGAATTAATTTTTAATACTTTAAATAGAGTTTTAGCAGTTTGTAATGAAAATTGAAATCGACAGATAGTAGCTCAATCGGTAAAATGCAAGAATTTTTCTCGTGAAGGTGAAGAATGCGAGTTCCAATTCTCTCGAAAAACAATTTTTTGATAAATTTGGGCTTTAAGTATACATTTCATCGAGGATTTTCTAGATTGAGTTGGCAGTTGTGGCTTAACCCCTTAATTGTTTTATTTTCTTTACTATCTAATGAAATGACACCTTCTATTTTAGGAATATTCTCTTATTTTGTTTCAAATGGAAATCCATTGAATACATGACTTATCTATGCATTCAAAGTAATTATCATATTGAATTATAATAATTACGAATGGTTTATTTTTAGCTTACAGGTATCAAAATTCAATAAATCGATGCACGTACGACATACGGGCAAAACTCTTAAGCTGTTAAGAGTTTTTAGAATGAAGGATTTTTCTCAAATCAAATTGAAATAATTCTCCTTTAAAAACTTTGTCATCCATTGTTGGTCACTTCTCCTACCTAACCTTAAGATTGAGATACGTGTCGAAGAAGGAGAATGGAAATAAGCTTTCTATTTTGCCACTTAATATTATGTTTCTATCATATGTTTATACATATTTATATTAATTGTAATTATTTAATAAAAAGTAACCAAAATAAATTTTTTTTGACCTAAATCAGAATGTTAAGTTTTTTTATATTACTTGTTTAATTGGAAATGAAATGCATAACATAGGAAAAAAGATTTCTATTTTAAAATAGTTTTTGTATGATAATGTTCTCAAATGACAGAAGTAAAAAATTTAAAATTGTGAACAATTGAAAATTTTGAAATTTTTTTGGCGAGGTGGGGGATGTTGCTTGGGAGGGAAAAAATACCCCGAAACAATTGACCAAATTAACGTGTTAAGCAACTTAGCCTGTTTATAGTCTTTCCTGTTCAACTCGCTATATTGGATTTTATATGGAAGTCTGAAAGTCATCTTATCAAGTTGAAAATAAGATTGCATGCATTTATCTGCATTATTTTGGTATCGTCCGATTAAAAATATACAAAATTAATACTTTTATTATAAATAATCAATGACTGATGTGGTATGAATGCTGATGATACTGATGCTTAACGCTTGATTAGGACTTTAAAATTAAATGAAGTTTTATATTTGTAGAATTAGGATGTTATATATCAAATATAAAATATTAGACAGAAATGGACAAGTTTCTTCAATATTAACCCTTCAGCTGCTTAACCTTCGGTTTCCCATAGGTTGCATTAGTCTATTTTTTTCCGTGCTTTTCGAAGTTCAAGATTACAGATTTTTATTATATCGTATTATCGAATAACATAGTATCAATTTAAATTATCATATTAAGGATAAACAATATGGAATGTATGTAATTTTTTTCTGATCCAAAATACTAAAACATATATTGTATTTAGAGAGCTAACAACTAGAACACAAATGAAATAAACTAAATTAGCAATAAGAATTAAGTTTAAAGCAAAAACCAAAAGGAAAATATATGATGCATCCGGCTTAACGACTTTTTCATGGGTCACCTTCAGGCAGGGATTTTTTTTTCTGTGAGGTGGTCAGACTTCCGTCGAAAAATTGATCCCTCGTGACCTGAAAATCACAGAAAATTGAGGTTTTCGAGACGAATTAGTATCGCAAAAATAGTTTCACTGGAACAAATTTACAAAAAAAATGCTTAATCCAAACAACATAAGACCATAAAACCTAAAATTAAAACTTCAAAATATATACCAAGATTAAAATCGCACAGTAACAGGCAAATTATTAAAAAAAAATTGAAAAATTTAAAGTCTTCAGGCCGGATTTATTTCTTCCGGTTTTTAGCAATAATAATTAAGTTTAAAGCAATGGGATAGTATCAGTTCACTTTGAAAAATATTTGAACTTAATTGTAAATATCGCATCTATATAGTGATTTTAAAAATTGCACAGAAGGTTCATGTTGCATTGAAGAATTGTTTTAATTCAAAATCTTGCTATTAATTAAAATGATGAAATTATTTTTTTCATAAATTTTAATACATTTAATAATTTTAATCTTTGCTCCGATTATTTGATATGTATTTTCTTTAAAAACTTGAGACGAGTTTTGATTTTAAAATGATCATTTAATAATTTTCATTTCATTCTATACAATTTAGTTATTGATATTTTAATTCGAATTTTTATACCTATTTGATATTTTCCCATCAGTCTCTAATAATTAGTAACTTTTTATTTTTTCATTGTTTCAAGGTATTAAGAATTGTAATAAATTCAGTTTTTTTTTTCGAAAATTTTTTAACATTACATTTACGAACCCGTCAATTTGACGGGTTTCCGATTTCATACCTTAACATTTCGGACATGTAAATATTATTCTTAAGATATTGGTCTTTAATGATATAATGCATTGAATATATTTTGCCATTTGATCCTCCGAAAGACCTAAATTTTATTATTTCTATATATGCTGTATACCTATTTTTACGAAAATCCGTCAAATTGACGGTCTAATTAATTTACCACTAAATGTTTCAAATCTTGCGAAATAAAAAAAAAATGAAAAAATAACGGCTCTGTACAATAAGTGCATGAGTCATATGTTTGGACTTATTATTTGCAAACCTTGTCATATCAAAATTAACCTTTTCATCATTTTTTCAATTAGCTGAAGAACTAGGCAGTGACCATTACGACCAAAAAAATACGTTGCAATTCATTCATTGTCTGATGTACAAAATCGAAATGTGCGAACATCTTGTCAAATTGGGTTCTGTAAAAAAAATAGGTCAAATAACATTTGCATTAAATATAGCAAGTATGTATGTGGAAAGTGTGCATCCAAAATAGTTTACAAGTAAAAAATGTATCGAAGACAACTGTGAATAAAAAAAAAACTGTTGATTTAAAATAAAAAGATTTACAAAAATTTGCATTTTATTTTAACCGTGAAAAAGACCGATTTCAGTAAAAATAGGTATACGGCCGACACCCGTAAATCTAGTGATAAATATCCAAGTTTGTTACTTTTCATTCCAGTTGGGCAAAACAATTTTAAATCGATTGCCAGCTTTGAAATGCTGTCAGCTGATGTACGGACCGACGCTGATTGCAGCTGGAACTTACTATCTGCTGGGTTTTCGGCAACACGAAGAGGAATTGTTGTTCTGTTTGCCTTGGATCGCTTCTGTGTCTGTAGGAAATCACATTACATTCTCTGGATATCAGAGGGTAAGTTTTAAAAGTGATTTCAAAACCCTCATTTTGCCAAATGTGTTAGAAAAATGGTAGGTTATTTTCTTAATATGATCACTGTTAAGAATGAGATTTGTCTAAACTTTATTTCAGCGCCAACTTAATTTTAAAAAATTCCTTTTTCTGGTCTCCAATTTTAATCGTCAGCCCCAAATATTGGACTAGAAGGTCATAAGGACTTATGTATGTGTAATGACTAATCATTCACAATAAGATTTTATCATGTGAATATTGTTACAAGCGGGCGAAGACGCGATAAAGTAGAAAACGTTGGCGACACTTCACTAGGAGCTTCGTGCCAGCCGAGTTGACTTGGCGAGAGGAATATTCTGGTAGCCCCCAGACAGTTCCGGACGCCCGCCCGGCTATATAAGGGACGGTTTACCGCAATCTGCAGTTCCTCACCGAAAGGAAGCGTTTCGCTGTACTAGCGGATTACTTTTCTCGCTTGTTGTAAGTGAGCTGTGTTTGTTTGCTGTTAACGTTGTATTATCGATCTCGCTGCTATTTACTGTTTGTTATACGATGGGTATTTTGCAGTTTGTGTTTATTGTGCGTAAGGCTTGCATTTACGCTGAAAGTGACTGTTGACTGCTGGATTGTGTTTATCTGAAGTTTTACTTTGTCAAGTCATCCTGTAAATATCTTTAAATAGCCTTAAACTTGTTTGTGCTGTCCTCAAATAAAGCCCATTGAATCCGAACCGCTACGCTAAAAATGTAACAATATGTTTTGGTTTGGGATTTTCGAAGACTCCAATTACAAGGGCAGATATTTGGTAAATTATCTGTTTTGGGTATCTTGTTTTGCTTCTTGCTGTTAGAAAATGATAAATTTCATATTTGGAGAGTTAACGAAAAAAAGACCTTTATAATTTGGCTTAAAGTTCGCTGTATACCCAATTCTCTAGTCTGGCCAATAAAGGGTTGATTGTAAGAAGTTATCGCCCTAAGAAACAGAGAAGAAAATGCGAATGAAAGCGAAACAACAAGCAGAAGTATAAAAAATTGCATATATATTTCTAATTTTTATTTTTATTTTTCTAGCTAGCAGCTCTGGCTCTCAAACTATTTTGATATTGGGAGAAAAGGATTTAAAAATTCACCCTCTTTTACTAAATATCAATGCATGCGTAATTTGAGTCATTCGAATGTTTAAAATCATTTTAAACTAGTTTTTCAAGAAAATTTTTAAAAGTGAATTGATTTTGCGACAGTTAAACTATCTCTTTTCTAAGTGCTAAAGACTGCTATAATCAAACTATCGACCTTCTAATTGCGAATTATAAGTCGTAGGGAAACGTCTTTTTCTGTCGGATTGATATCACGTGACTTAACAATGTTCATCCAGGTTAACTTGGTATTTGTGATAGCAGATTACATTAAAGAAAATTTAAATTTTCTTTAAGGTTCTAGTTTCCAAATAATTTTTCTTTTAATTTGTTCAATTGGCTCACATTCTCCCTATATATTTATATATCTTGTACAAATTTTCAATCGTTAGTACAATACTTTCTATTCTTCCACTCAAGTTCAAGTAAATTTTTAAAAACTAGTAATGGATGACATTTGATGTTAACCTTTTTTTCATATGTTAATTTTTTAGAACTAAGAACCAACTTTCTCACCGAAATTTTTCATTTTCCTATCGCCAAATAAGTAAAGAATTCAGTTTCCCCCCTACGTTAATGAAGTTATGATTAACAGGTTTTATATGGATTATTACAAAAGATTCTGATTATTTTCTTAATCTTTGATGCATTTAAAATTAAACATTGTAATTTCGCCCTTTTTCCGGATTCATTTTGAAATAATTTCACATTAAAATAATACAGAATAAAGAAAATTAAAAATTTCTAATCTGTATAGCGTGACGCCAACTAACGTAATATCACGCATTTTGCTCTGCCTCAAATGACGTTGAAAATTCAACGCTAGAATAATTTTTTGGTCGATTATTAATAGTTATTGTAATTATTAGATCGGGATAGCCTGGTTGGTAGGGGGTTGGATTCGCATCCCTTGAACTGTGAGTTGGAGCCAGTCAGCTGAAAACTGTGTGGTGGAGACTAAATATGTGGTGGGCATAAAGTCCTCCATGTCAGAAGGAATTTCACTAAGGGTTCTGGGTAAGAGGTGATCGTTCTCTATTCTAGTTCCTATTGCGATTTGTGGATTAAATGAATGAATGAAATGCATGAATGATTTCCGCCACGTAAAGGGTATGTGATGTGTGTCGGGCTTCTACCATCTTGCCCTCAGGGTTCGATACTGTAAAGAAGTCATAAAACCTATATCCCGTTGAAGAGACATGTTAGAACATTGTTACTTCTGGACAGCGGTGAGACGATTCTTTCCTATGTTGCGCATTATGATTCTCTCGCTTTGATGTTACCCTCTTGCACTTGAATAGAGTTAGATAATAGACCATCCATGTTGGTTACGGCTCTTTGAAGGAGGAAACTGTGTCAGAACATCAGACGTAACTATTTCTTCTATGGGACCACCAGAACGGGAATAAAGTTCAGATAATGAACCATGCGTTTGAGGCCCTTTGAAGAAAGAAATGCTAAAACCTCCAGATGTGAATATTTCTCTATTGTGAAGGGTCTGCTAGGAGGAGTACGATTAGAAAATATTCCCAGGTTAACTGTTGACCACTGTAATATTTCTGAAGTATTGGATGATCGGCATCTCCAGCGCGCCAATGCGAACCTGAGAGGCGGAGTTTGACCGTGGTTAAAATGGAAGGTTTTAAAAGGAAGAGACGACGGAATTAAGCAGATCCGATGAGACCATCTGATACGACCAGAGACTGGACGAGGCGAGCCGACTGAGGAGATGTGAGACGCGCTGAAGATATACACGTTGTCTCGAGTTTATTGATAAAGATCTACCAGAAGTAATACGTATATATTTTGAGCTACCTACAATAGACGGATACGCTAACAGCCTGTTGTTTCTCGGTATTACTTGTGGAACTGTAATCCAGATATAAATAATTCCTAGCATATTAACTTAGATGAGGGCGAGTTATTGTTTTGTTATTATATAAAGGTGTAAATAAAACATTTGTTTAAAAGCTACCCGTTATTGGATCGCAAAGGATCAAGTCATTAGTCCTACTTCCATTGTAAAGCGGAATGCTAGAACATCAACTGTAATTATTTAATAAAAATAAAATAAAAAATTTCTTTGTTGACCTAGGTAAGAGTTGATTTTAAAATGTTTTTTGTTACTTGTTATAGGTTGAAAACAATGAGGAGCCCCATTGGTTGCTCTTCAAAGGAATCGAATTACTAATGGGTGGTTGCATCATGTGCATCAACGGGACAGTGCTGGTTGTTTACTCAATGAACAAGGGATTCCAAGCGATTATTACTCTTTTTTACTCCACAATGGTTCTAAATGGTATTTCGGATATCTCCCACTCTTTGCAAGCTGTAAGTACATCTGATCAGTATGGAAGCTCTATACTTTTTATTTAATAGATTGCCATTATCACAAAATGGGGAGGATTCGAAAAATACTTCCATATAGAACAAATAAATTATTTATTTATAACAAATATCGCTTCTTTACAACTGCATTGTACACCGAACAGAACGTCGTCTCATACCCCCGTACCTGTGACCATTCTGGTCACTTTACGGTTCGGTGGGCATGAAACGGTAATTTTATTTTTAGTAATACAATATTTACTGTAAGAAAAAAAATAAAAACAACTATTTACAGATTTTACAAGAATATGAGATGATAATGAGAAATTTAGAGATTTTCTTTGAAAAATGGTTTGACGCTATTATAGGCTGAAATATAACATGTTTTATGATGTACATACATTCTGTGTTCATTTAATTTTTTGACACACTAGGTGACGTTGCAGGTGTTAAAAGGAGATAGAAAATAATTTGGCTAGTTGGGGCGAAGGGAAACTCTGCTTAATTAAAGTGTATGATAGAAAACTGCTTGTTTTTATTCTCAGTCTTGGTGAGTATGAGACCTGTTGAGGATTAGGAAGATGAGAATAGATTTCTATTTCCACTTATAAATTCAATTATGCTATGGATTTTTTGTCCGGATAAACGGTTGCTGGTGACTCTTTTCAGCCATTCCAGTTCATGGCTTGGTAATGGTTTCTTCATATGCCAAGATATTGTGAGGATATGCATTGTACACAGAAAATCTTAACAGATCCAAATTCTATTGGTAACATTTTCAAATCTGCAATGATATGAATTTTATAGCAAAGTATTTTGGCAATATAATCTTGCACACAAAAACATGCATATGCAATTTCTGCTAAATACATAATGCATGTGTCTGCAGTTTTCTTGAAAATCCACATATTAAAATTTCATGGATCAAGGCACATTTAGGCTATGACGGGAATGAAGCGGTGGACAAACTAGCCAAAACAGCATTTAGTGCGAATGAAGATCGGAATATAATGAAGCTTCCAAGATCTCATCTGAAGAACATCCTCCAAACCGATATGATGACAAGATGGCAAAAGGAATGGGAAGAAGGCGAAACAAGCTGTTCCACATATAACGTAATACAGAAAGTTTCTCTCTACCCTGCCAACTGGAACAGAGCGAATGTCCTTTTCCTCACTGGACACGGCCCGTTCTTGACATGCAGTTTCCATCTAGCCAACTCTCCTCACTGTAGCTGTGGGGAAATAGGATCTCCAATTCACTAAGCTACAGAATGCCTACTCACTCTCTCATGGCACACGAGAAAGCCCGGATGAAGTCTCGAAGAAGAATGGCACAGAACAGAACGCCGTCTCATACCCCCGCATCTGTGACCATTCTGGTCACTTCACGGTTTGGTGGGCATGCTACGGGAATTTTATTTTAATTAATAAGATACATACAGTAAGAAATATAAAATAAAAACAAAACTATTTACAGAATTTACAAGAAAATGGGATGATAATGAGAAGTTTACAGAGATTTTCTTCTTTTAAAAATGGTTTAACACTATTATTAGCTGAAATTTAACATGAGTTATGATGTTAGTGAATAATAGGAAACTGCTTTTTTTTATCCTCAGTCTTTTTGAGTATGAAACTTGTTGAGGACTAGGAAGGTGAGAACAGATTTCTATTTCCACTTATGAATTTAATTATGTGATGGATTTTTTTTGCCTGGATAGACGGTTGCTGGCGACTCTTCTCAGCCATTCCAGTTCATGGATTGGTGATGGTTTCTTCATATGCCAAGAGATTGTGAGAATACATTCCGTGGCATAATGAAGTGCCGTTCCAGTCTCACCACAACTGAGCTGGTCACTCTCAGAAAGGTCGAACCTTTTAAGGTAGGCAGGAAAAGGGCCGTGTTCTGAGAATAAAATAATATCCTCTCTGATCCAGTTTGTAGGATAAAGATTGACTGAAGGCAGAATATTGAAGAAGAATGGCACAGGAGAGTTGCATCAAATACCCTTTCACACGGCAAAATCCACTCCATAGTAAACCATATTCATAAGTACAGAGAACTCTTCAAGACCTACAATAGTTGAGACATGATTTTCCATTGTGATAATCAACCATAATTATAACTTAAAAAGTTCCTCAAAAGTGCAGAATTTATGATGGAAATCGAGACTCCAAGACCATGACGTACGCTACGTATTTCTGACTCTATAGTGATTGTTTATTTGTCATACATATATACATATTTTTAATTTGTCAATCCCCCCTTTTTTCAGTTGGTAATCTAATTCTCCTGTTAATTCAACCCATATACACCATTTGTTTCAGTATTCTTGTCCCCTCTATCCAGTTAACTTCAGAAAAATCTGAACAGATTCGTGTAAGATTTGACACCGATCTCTCTGGAATTCCCTAAATGCTGTATCTTCTCTCTTTTTTTCCCTTTAACAATTTTTTACTTCCCCCCCCCTCTTTCTCTTTCTCCCATCTTGTGCTCATCCAACTGGTTAGATAACTTAGCGTTATAGACACCAGGGGCACAGGATGGCGTTATGTAGTTTCCGGAAAAATTAGCTTTCATTAATGGATAATGATACCCCCTCCCCCCAAGAAACAGCGTACACAACTCGAAGAATACAAAGATGGCTCGTGTCTGATTAGTACCAATCTGTAACAGCACAAAGTGCTCCTAAATCATGCTAGAAATTAAATCTCCACGATCAGAATTCAATCAACTACCACTCATATGTGCGCCTCTGCCTTTGGACTGGCTCCCTCGGTCTGTGCTTCTTGTGTCAGGGCATTGGAATATTAGAAGGATCTTGTATATTTCCTCCTAAATTCTCATGTATTCTTTACATTTTTATCGCCTAATTCTCCTTATCACCAAGGCATAGAATCACCAAATCTTTATAATTAATGTATTAAATAATGTAGGTAAAACTTCTTTACTATGAAGCTAAATATGTTGGGAATTAATGTCGGATTCGTAACAATATGCATTATATATATAGTTATATAAAAGGTATGCTTATCAAAGCCAATATCGAATATTTTCTGCGATGTTTTGCTTAAAGTATGCATGAATACATTCGATTAAGAAACAAACGGTAATGTTCTGACACAACTTTTTTACTATTACTCAATCTGCTTTTGGTATAATGCACTCGAAATGCGTCAAATTAACCAATCATAACTATAAATGCTTTTCCAGTATTGCATGTTTATCAATATAATGCTCGAGGCTGCTCGGAAAAGTTGAATATGACAATTTAAATTAATTTATAAGCGCGATTATTAAAAGCCCGACGTCTTAATTTTAAAACCTTTAGTTATGATAAACCTGATATTATGACTTGCATCCAGAGGAATCTATGGATAAAATATCCAGCTTTCTGTTCGGAAAATGTAGGTGAAATTCTAAAATTTCTTGTAAATACACCAGAGCGTCGTCAACCTCTTCTGGTTATCGCCCACACAATTTCTATTTTCAAGAGCGGAAAAATCAAAAAATGTAACCGATATTCTTTAGCCGCATTTAGATGGTTAGAGGACATAAAAATGCTGGCTTAGCTTAAATTCTTCGCCATTTCTTTTTTAAACCGATTATTTAAGCAAATGCCACAGGGGATTCACCAGCAATTACATTTTTGCATGACTAAGTAATTCCAAATTGGACATAAAAAGTTTGAACTGTATGCGTTTAAACACATTATTTTCTTGTGTATAAAGTAAAGCGAATATTGTCAATAAATTAAAAAACAGAATGTTAAGGGCTGTATACTTTTAAAAGGCCCTAAATTTGAAAAATCGGATTTTCCAACTTCGGCTATGAACAAGATAATTCAAATGACATGATATGGAAGAATAAAAACTGAAATTTGGTTAATTTGGTTTGGTCTAATATAAAACTGGATCTTTGACAACTTTTTTCAAAGATTTTCAAATTTTGTCCAGCACGGTACACATAATTAAAATGAAATAAGACAAATAACTGCAAACTAATATGCTAGTTGAATTCAAAATAAACATGTTCGTCTAAATCTGAACAAATTCTTGCAAATATAACACCCAAATAAAGGGAATTTGTACTAGTTTGTGTACTAAATTCTGTAAATCCGTACACTTTATATCCAGTCGGCGAAAAGCATTTAGTTTGTTTTTCTTCTATCACGAAACTTAAGACAATGGGGAATTTTTAGGTGTATTAACACATTCGCTGCCGCTGGCGCGTCAGCATGGCGCTACCTCTCATGCTGGTGACGCTCTGGGACGACAATCGAGTATGATAAGTAAACACTTTTTTTAAATTCGGCTTCTGAGGATGGATATATAAATTTTGGTGGCAGCGAATGTGTTAAGGAACGTTCCCATGCAGCCAACTGTTGTGCCTAATAGTTTCGGCTACCTCAGGAACATCACTTGAGCCTAATGGAAAATTAGGGATATTGGTTTGCCATTGTCCCATTGCAGTCACGTGATCCCCCCAAGTAGGCGTGACTTTCTGTTGCGCGTACCAGTTGGAGTGGTGTGAACGCTGCTTTATCGTATAAATGTGTTATATATGCAGTGTTTTAAAAAGTGTATTTATAGATGCAACTTTGTAATTTTTTTATTGCCATTTCAGCCCTTTCAATATTTTTGTGATTTATGCTAGTCAATCTATCGCTGCTTCTTTACAAAGATGATCACTTAACTAACATACAATTATTCGTATTTCAATGCTTTATTTGAATAACGGCCTGTTTTTAAGTTCCAGGAATATGCTGATTTGGAACCAGAAGTATTTAATTGCATTTGCGGTATGATAGGAGGACCGGTTTGTTTCGTATCCACTTGCATTGGTTTCAAATTTATACAAAATCCAATAGTGATGCCTTATTTTTTCTTATTGGCTGGAATAAGTATTTCTCTGCTAGGAAAATCGATTTTTGATGTAAGTATAACTATTGTTTATGAAATATTACTCTTTCTCTGTTGGCGAAATTTTAAACTTCCCACCTACTTGGATCGCAAACTCGATATTAACCACTTCACATACAATGACGTCTCTGACATGCGCATCGAATTATTGAATTTTTAAATTTAAATCTGCAATTAAGTGAAAGTATTCAGCAATTTAAAGTACAAGAATCACTTAGAAACTATTCATGATGTTAAAACTCGTAACATTATTATAGGAATTAAAATAACAATATATGTTCAAGATAGGATGTGTCACCTAATTGGGAAGTTAAATAAATTCGTATGTTAAGTGGTTAAAGATAATTTGTCCAACACGCAAGATTGGTGCATACTAAATGTCTCAAGATCAAAATTCTTTTTGAGGTACGGCTCTTTTGAAGAAGGCATGGTGGCTTAACTATTGTCCTAGCCTTATATACTCTTCCTTCGATATAATGTAATGACATAATATCCATAAATATTCTTGTGCAGTCTGAAAAAGGCAATCGAGAGTAACGTCTATGTAGAATTTTTGCACGAAGAGCCAATGGAGTTGTGGAAACCTTTGGAGAAAGCATGAGGGTACAACTATCGCCCTCTTATATACTCTCCATTTGATACAATTCAATAAAATAATTTTTATAGTTATTCTTTTCTTAATTGAAAACGGAAGATTTAGAATAATCCAATGCAGAAACTGTTCACCAAGATCCTATGGAGTAGTTGGACATAAATATTTGGGATAAATATGGGTCTAATATTGTGATAAATATTTTGTATTGAAGTCTGCTAACTTCAATGCAAAATTCTCATGCAATAAATTTTACGAAAATGACCTAGAAACATCTTGGCCAATTTTTTTCTAACAATAAACCAAAAAGGGTTATGACGATGGAATTTTAAATGAAAAAAAAAGTTACAAGGTGTAAACTGGCGCATGTAGACATTTCAAGTTCATATTTGATATTTTTTTCTTAAATTCAGAAATAATTCTGAGATATGGTGAAACATACACTGAAGTGACAAAAGTCATGGGATGACTTTTAATATCGTGTCAGTCCTCCTTTTGCCCGGTGAAGTGCAACAAGTGTCACGGAGTCCACAAGTCGTTGGAAGCCCTCTGCAGGAATATTGAGCCATGGTGTCCGTATAGACGTCCATAATTGTGAAAGTGTGGATGGTGCAGGAATTTGGGCACGAACGGACCTTTCGATGATGTCCCACAAATGCTCGATGGGATTCATATCGGGCGATCTAGGTGGCCAGATCATAAGCTGGAATTGTCTTGAATGTTCTTCAAACCAATCGCGAACAGTTCTGTCCCGGTGACATGACGCATTGTCATCCATAAAAATCCCATCGTTGTGTGGGTACGTGAAGTCCATGAATAGCTGCAAGTGATCTGCAAGCAGCTGAACATAACCATTTCCAGTCAATGATCGGTTCAGTTGCACCCGAGAACCGAGTCCATGCCATGTAAAAACAGCCCGCACCAAATTTCGCCGCACAGTCCTATCGGACACGTCCCTCGTACGTCCCACATTGATTCCTGCAGTTATTTGACGAAGTGTTGCGAATCTATTAACATTGACCATTCTACACAGACGTCGGCGGTCTCGGTCGTTAAGTGCAGGTGGTCGCCCACTGCGGGATGGGATGCCTGAAATTTCATACTCTCGGCACACTCTTGATACTGTGGATCTCGGAATGTTGAATTCAGCAACGATATCCTCAATGGAATGACCCATGCGTCTAGCTCCAACTAACATTCCACGTTCAAAGTCTGCTAATTCTCGTCGTGCTGTCATAAATCACGAGAAACCTGTTCACATGAATAACTTGAACGCAAATGAAAGCTCTGGAAAATGAACTGCGCATTTATACTTTTTCGCTGCGATACTACTGTCATCTGTATATTTGCATATTGCTATCCCATGACTTTTGTCACTTCGGTGTATAAGTTACTTTATTTAACCTTTCGCACTCCGATTGTGCCTCTGAGACACCATTCAAGACGGTGCATCATTGTGACATTTTATTTATTTATTAATTTTTCGAATTTAATTGTTAAAAACGCCTACATAATGGTTGAGAGATGTAGATTAATTTTTTCAAAGAAACTCGACTGAAAAACCTTATGTATATTTATTTTTCATAGCAATAAACAAATCTTTGTATTAGGTGAATAATTTTGAATCTAATTATTTTTCGGAGTGGGATTAATATTTAAAATCTTCTCTCCACAAAAATAAATTTATTGAAATGTTGATATGAAATCAAATATTGAATGTTGACGGATTCTATATTTAATTTCATGAAAGTCCGCAAATGATTTCCAGTGTACACAATGTTTAAGTTTTGATTTTTCTTAAATACGAGGGTCGTGGTGGCTTGTTGGTAAGGTGTCGACACGTGATCCGTCAAGTTTGACAAACGCTTCCACTGAAGAACCGTCATGTAAGAGGGTCAATTGAAGGTTAAATCTGCCACGGCCAAACGTGTGGTGTGGTGTCTAGAGGGGGACAGCTCGGGTGTTATCCTCGTCATCTGACCGATGTTCAAAATTAAGAAGTCCGTCTCTAAATAGCCCTAGTGTTGCTTTACAACAGGGCGTTGATATAACTGAACTAAACTAATTAATGTATTTCAAAGCTATTACGGCAACCTTATCGATTTTTTAGTATCTAAGCTATTTATAATTTTAAAATACATATTTGAGTGCTTATAAAAGTGTTTTACGGATTGTAATATGTCAGAGCCATATAAAGGTTTAAAATTGTTGATTATTTCTCAAGTTTTTCTTTTACGCCCATTGCACGTGTTTAATGTTCTTTTATTTTTCAGCTTTACGAGCTGGTTCCTCCGCGGATTTTTGTCCGATACGGTCGGCGAGTGATGGGCCCGGTGATGACCGTATGGGGCACCGTGGTAACGGTATACATTGGTTACCACTTGGGATGGCAATCTTCCATAGTAGCGGTGCCATTGATTCCTATTGGGATGTTTGCTGCGTACAGAGGCTTCACAAATGTGAGCATTCTTTTACTCGGCTCTATACTGACTAAGCTAAATCTTTATCTTGTAAAAACATTCTTCTATGCTATGAATGAATTGTTTCGTTATGGTAGCTCCCAATTTCTAGTTTCTGATTCTTGTATACAAGTGTGGAGAATGGGCTGGAAGGAACTCGCAACGTTAGGGTTCGTAGCCAAGTAACCTGACCATTAGACAAAAGTTATCACTCTAATTCAGAAGTGATCTGGTTTATGAAGCGTTCACCACATACTCTCCCACCAGTGAGTCGGTGGAGAGACGAATTATAAATTTGCTCTAAGCGTGTGACGAGTTTATATGCAAGTTTTCGTTGGTGATGTTGAATGTTGTTTTCAATGCGCCAGATGACTTTCGCTGCCGGCAGAGGGCACCACAACAGCTTAAAAAGCTACTTGTATCACTTCTGGGTCACCATTATGAAGAATGGTAGGACCAAACTCGTAAAGTTTAAGGTCCATAGCCGCTTAACAAGAGAACTAGACAAAAGCGATCACTCTTGTCCTGAGAATATCTGGCTTATGAAGCGATCACCACATAAGTGAAATCAAATTCGGAAACAATCAAATTCGAATTTGATTATTTCAGATTTTAGACAATTATAGAAATTCGTTTTCTCAATTTATGAAATCAAAAGTTTTGAAATAGACAATGAAATCTGAGCTCTTTGTATCAAATTTAGAAAGTACAGTTAATTCCTTTTTAGGATGGCTGCGTTTTCATGTTCATTTCTATTTCGATATGTGCTACTTGTGTCAGTAGTCTGAGACAACCACTTTTCGGCTATTCTTTCTCATTAAAAAGTGAGACGTGGAAGATGAATTATTTTCCAGTATTCTTCATCATTCTTTGACCTTAATTTCAGCCTTATTAGACAATTTTTCATTTTTTGACGGTACTATTTCATTTGAAGATTGGCATTTGGTGTTTATACGGATAATTCAAATGCTGCTTTAAATTCTTCTATTTATTTCATGTAATGTATTCATATTTTTAAGTAAGAATCTATTTTTAAAAATATTAAATTATATATTTAATCATTTCTGATATTCTTAAGGCATCCTATAATTACGGCAATTTCTTAAATGGAAAAAAGTTTTTAACTAGAATGAATTCTCGATTATCTGTAAGTATTGTTCAAAAATTATTTACATAACAAAAAGCCTCTAACATAAAATAAAAAAAAATGCTTATTATTTTCTAAAAAAGTTTCCAAATGTAAACTTAATATTTTTATGAAATCTTTCATTATGATTAGATGTTTATATTCCATAAAGTAAATAAAAAATGCTCTAAAATATTTTATTAGGAATTATCTTTTTACGGCAGCATTGCAAATTATCTGCAATGCGTACATCTCATAAAATCCGCGAGTAATCTGAGTTTATTGATAAATGTAAACATCCCCTTTCATCTTTTATCTCAACCTGTTTTGATTAATTAAATCCATCCTAACTCAGAATTAAATTTTAACATATGCTTTAAGAAATTTAAATCCATCCTAACGCATTTGATCAAATGAATTATCAAATGAATCAATCTTCAAAATGTTAAAAATAAAGATCAAAATAAGAATTTTCCTTTAAGGGGCTTAATTTTGTTAACGTGTTTTAAAAATATACAAATAAGTCTAATTAAATGACGATCTGGTTCATTATTAATTTAATGCTTTAAAGGAAGAAAACGTTATCTTTCATAGTTTCAGAAGTGGTTCAAGGCAAGTTAATTCAAGAATTTCATAGAGGGAGCAAAATTAATTTTCATTTTAATAATGAAAAATGCTATCGTAAATCTAAAATATTTTTCGAAATTTAAAATTTTAGCAAATTTTGCAATTTGCCATTATCCCTTTTTTTAAATTTTTATAATTGTTTAAATATAGTCTTTGCCTAATTCCTATTATCTAAACGAGTAGAGAGACATATTTTACTTTGAAATCTATGGGTTTGCTCAATAGAGCATTTTGGATAGATTCTGTTTTAGGCATGTTTCAATTAAGATATTTATACAATCTGTAATAAAATTTTTCACTTTGTTTTCCAGATGGATGACGATGAGTGACAAGGTTTTGATAAAGCTTCAACACTGTGAATATACATCAAAATGCTTTCAAATCGAATTGTTTTTCTACTCCATTCGATTTTTTATTCAATTTATACTAATTCCACCCACCAATGATCCCCATGAATTAAATTCTCCAACATAGAACTGTTTTTAGAATTTTAGACTTGTTCAGCCTTGGCGAACTATAGATTTTATTGTTATACTAAATTTTTTTATTAAATAGAATGAATCAATGTTTTGCACGCATATTTAATACTAAAATGTCTTGTTGCTTTGAATAAAGAGAATATTTTAATAAATTATTCGTTGTTTCTTCATTTTTTCTTCTAAATAAAATATTGAATAAAAAAGCCGGTGTATTGGTACAGCGATAGTATCTCTTCCCCGTGATCTGTGTGTCCTGGGTTACATTGTTGTTGTTCTTACATTGTTGTCTTCTTGTTGAGTCTTACATTGTTGTTGTTCTGTGTTCTATCTATGATGTATATGAATGTATCGCCTCACATTGTAAAAAGGGATTGTGCAAGCGAATGTAATGAGTGAGTAGCTAAGTCGTACTCTTGGCCCTCGTTGGTGCTACTTCAAAACAATCGACGCTCATTAGGCTTTAAATCGCTGACGGCCATGCAATCCACGGCAAGTGCCATTAGTAACAACAGCATTAAATAATTTTCCCTCATGTATATGTTAATACAATTTTTTATTATAATATAGAAAAAAGTTTAGAACATTTTTATTACCTTCATTTCTAAGCGATCAATCGCAATTTTAAAGTTTCAAACCAAAATGCAAATATTTTAAACTGTGACTGTATCTCTGATATAACAATGATAAGAGATCGAAGTTTTCCATTTTAACCTGTTAACTACGCGTGGAGAAATATTTCAACGTGAATGGAGAATATTCAAAGCGAATTAAATATATTAATTATTTGATAAACAGATAACATAAATTTATTCTAAAGTGAAAGAATATTTTTCAAACCTCGAGAGATTTTACCCGAAATTCATGATTTTAAAATTAAATTCTTTAAGATTTTCTAATAAGGGACCAACAATGCATTTCGTACAAGGGACAGTGGGCATTATATTTGACAGCCTCAAGTTCAGCTTAATATATCAATTAACAGATTCCAGAAGAGATTTTTTTAAAAAATTTGTTTTGGAAATTAAGGTAAAGTAATTACAAAATTTGAATCGAGCCATTTTCTGTTTCATATATTTATGATATAGTTCCAAGTTTTTATTTTGATGCATAGTTAGACATTTTTTTTATTGGAAATAAGTACCTCTGAAGTTATTACTTTAGAAAAGATACGAATTACGTTTAAGAGTATATATAACCTTGGGACGTTGGATTCGCAACCCATGGGCTGCGAATTTGAACTCGCCAGCCGAAGACTCTCCATGTGTGTGGTGGCTGGCGCACGTGGCCAGAGGTGATCGATTTCGGTTCCAGATCTAAATTATGATCTGTGGATGAATGAATGAATGAATGAATGAAATGCAGGAATGAACTCCATCCCGTAAAAAGGGTCTGTGACGTATGTGAACAAGAAGTCAGACTTCTGCCCTCATGTGGTTGGGGGTGCATATCCTCAAAAGTTACTGCCCCCTCTTTCCGTTGTAAATCGAAATACTAGAACAACAGATGTAATAATTCAATAAAAAGTAGCTAATATAAAGTTTTTCCGAATAATCAAAATAGGAAGGGATTCGAGAAATAGTTTTTTTATATTGCTTGTTCCTTTTAACTTAGTCATTCATAAAACGTATATCAGCCTAGAAGAACAAAGCTCCATTATACTAATAGATAACCATAGACTAAATGCTGAATACTCCCTTTGCCTGAACCAAATCATAACGCAATCTATTCGTAACAGAACACCTTAGTTTTTAATGCTATTTTTTACTCTAATTCCACTTGCATTTACTGTAGGGTTCCGTAAATCTTGTCAGTTCTGCAATTTTGGCGAATACATTTTGAATCCTCTTGTATATTTATATTTAATGACTTTGGTGAACACCATATTCGCTAACAGTATTGAAATTTATAAGAAATAATGCATATAAGATGCATATATGTATTTTATAAAGTCAATTTATTATGAAATAAAAATAAAAAATTAATATTTTAAAGATAATTTTGAGTTTTGAGATAATACAAAAATCAATTTTGTAAGCAAGTAAATTTGAACAAATTTAACGCAATTAAAGTATATATAGGAAGATGAAAAATTACCTTTTAAAAATCGGGATATGAATATAATATTACAAATGAAACATCATTTGAAGAATAAAAATGCAAACATTATGTTGAAACAAACCAATCCATGTAAGGAAAGTTCATCTCGGTTCCCTTAGTGGGACTCCTTTTCTTGAAAACAAATACATGATGAAAAGATATTAAGAAATGATAAGGTTTGTTTTATGAAAAAAGTAATAATTTTCTATAAAAAATCTAAAATTCAATTTTAAGCACTGACACACATCTAGCATCCCAGTCTCTCAAGATCCCCAAGCAAATTTCGAATGCATCCTACTGCTTCTACAACCTTTTTCAACTCCTGCTATTAGTTCACACTTTTTATATATATACCGGGTGGCCAGAAATAAAACACCCCTACTCTGACCTCCCTGGATATCGAACTACTCAGTGTAAAGGCTTGAAAATTTGTGGACATACTATTCAAAAAATGGGGAAACGGATTTCACGAAAAAAAAATTTAGTTCCAGAAATCACCGATAGGTGGCGCTGTACCACTGGACGTATGCTGAAAAGACACAAAAACACGTTTTAAACACATTTTATTTGAAAGTACCAAGCATACATGAAACAAGGACGTTATCGATGCAGGGAATGCTGCTCAATATGGTTCCCTTCCTGAAGATGTAAAATGTGAAGTCTGTGGACAGCTTGTTCAACTGCGGATCGTAACTGGTCATCTGAGATGCTTCTCACATGCAGACTGATACTCTCTTTCAAATCTGCCAAGGTTATCAGACGTTCTCGATAAACAAGGTTTTTTAAGTGTCCCCAAAGCCAAAAATCACACGGATTAAGATCCGGTGAACGAGATGGCCAAGTTGTCGGAAACGCGCGACTGATTATTCTGTCAGTGGTGAAATGTTGGCGAAGAAACTGTTGCACAGGGAGTCCAATGTGTGGAGGTGCTCCATCTTGCATAAAAGTAATGGTGTCAAGGCATTGGCGCTGCTGCAAATGGGGTACAACAAATGTTTCGAGCATCCTTTTGTACCTGTTGGCCGTCACGGTACATGTCTCAAGGCCATTGGAAGTAACCTCTTCGAAAAAGAATGGTCCAAGGATGAATGTGGCTGTGAATCCACACCAGACTGTAACTTTCGGTGAGTGGAGTGGAATCTCTTGGAAGGTACGGGGGTTTGTCGTGTCCCATATGCGGCAGTTATGGGTGTTCACTGTTCCACTGAGGTGGAAATGGGCCTCATCGCTCCACAGAATCTGCCACGGCCACGATGTATCCACTTCAACTCTAGCAAGAAATGTCAATGCAAAGGTCAGTCGCATCTCCCTGTCTGTGGCCAGCAATTGTTGATTAGGGCGGATTTTGTACGGGAAACAATGCACCATTTTTCTGAGTACGTTCCACACTGTGCTATAGGGAACACCCAAGTGTCGTGACACTGCACGTGCACTACTGCAGCCTAAAACATTATCCATTGACTGTTCAACAATACCGGTGGCAACATCTTCAACGACATCTGAACGAACCGGTTTGCGTCCTCGACCAGGCTGAACTTCAAGATGTCCAGTTTCCTCGAATCGAGCGATCATTCTCCTGAGAGCTTGTGGAAGCAATGGTCCCTTACGCAAATCCTTAAGTCGGCGAAACTCTCGAAGTGCTGCTGGAGCATTTCCTTTATTCTCGTAAAACAACTTCACAAGCAAAGCGCGTTCTGGCAGCGTGACAGCCATCACTAATAAGAATGACATTCCCCACCTTTTAACATGGCTTCTAACCATGCTTTATGCAAATTTTTCTGGTTACAGTATGAAATTGCAGTTACAACGGGAGTTCTAGCTTCTTTACTATTTTTATTTTCCATAGGGGGCAGAAAAATTAAAAAGGAAGCATGGAAGCATTCCATTCCGCATAAACATTTTAATTTTTATTATTATTTGTGTCTTTTGATCATAGTTCCAGTTGTGCAGCGCCACCTATCGGTGATTTCAGGAACTAATTTTTTTTTTCGTGAAATCCGTTTCCCCATATTTTGAATAGTATGTGTACAAAATTTTGAGCCTTTACACTGAGTAGTTCGATATCCATGGAGGTCAGAGTAGGGGTGTTTTATTTCTGGCCACCTTGTATATACAGTGTGTCCCGTTAATACTGGGACAAACTTTAAAGGGAGGTAGGGGACATGAAGACAAATATTATTCAGTGCCAACCATGGGGCAGGAGCGTCTTCTGTAGGAGCTAGGGGGCGCTGAAGTTTAAGGTCCAAAACTTCAAACGATGATTAAAAACAGAAAAATAGGTCAATTCGTTTGTGGTTTTCACTAACATCATTCTTTATATCACCTTTTCCTTCAAAATCTTTTTAAAAAGCAAACTTAAAAGATGTCGATAGAGGGCGCTTTAGACTTTAGAGTTACGAACAACTACTTTTTACCGTTATTTTTTGCATGGAGTTAAAATTATTCTAAAGTTTAGACTTTAATTTAAATTTTAAGCCCAAAATCGAAAACATTGGGACCGGATAACTAGGAAAAATTTAACTGTGAACTCGGGGGATTTTAAATGCTCATAAGAACTGAAAAACATACTCTATTTTGTTGCGGTTTGCATGTAGAGCATTCCCTTGGTGATTATTTTCTTCAAAATGACTTATAGCTTTGGTGTCCTCATTATTTGATAGAGGGCGATTCCGACACCTCTCCGAAATTTCAAATGACGTTACTCCTGGGTGTTTTACATCCAGACCAACATACTTCCAGGAAGTGTTAGAGATGCAATGACAACTCGGAATCACATAGCAATGTAATGTACAAAAAATGAAAAGATAAAAGATATTCCTCATCAAAAATATTTATTGATAAAAGATATTACAAAAATAGTGTAAGATGCTTGAATGAATGTACATGATGTTTAGGGTACACTGAAAAGTGCACCCCCCCCCAAAAAAAAAGAAATCATCACCGATGGATTGGTCGTGGTGGACCGGTTCCCTGGCCATCACGATCTCCTGATTTGAAACGCA
>JAOUZG010051955.1:346368-380171 GCA_026289955.1 Argiope argentata | reverse complement strand
GGAAATGCGTTCACTTTTAGTTGAGAGTGTGTGTATGTTTGTGAATGCGTTCAATTTGGGCGTGTGTGTACGTCTGGGAATGTGGTCAATTCAGTTGAGCGCGCGTGTATGTCTGGGAATGGCGTTCAATTCAGTTGAGCGTGGGTGCATGTCTGGGAAGGCGTCCAGGTCAGTTGAGCGTGGGTGCATGACTGGGAATGCGTTTAGTTAAGTTGAGCCTGCATATGTCTGTGAATGCGATAATTCCAAAACCATTTGAATGAGGCCCCTGAAATTTGGCATATATTTATACCCAATTAACTGCTTTCGATATTTGTATATTAAAAATTATTTTATAAATAAAAATTTAGAACGAAATTCATTCGATGGAAATCTGTCTGTCAAGTTATCCGAGTATAAATGATCACCGCATCTACAAAATATGAAATGCCAAAGGAATAATATTTGGTACGTTGCTCATATATAGATCTGCATAGAATTTGGAGCCCAATTCAGCAAATTGATTAATGCTAAATTGTATATCCTTAAATTATATGCACGTTAAATCTTTTGGAGCCAAACTCCATAGAGCTGGTATGATGTGGAAGTTTGGAAAGAGGGTGCCATCTCTTTGACTCCCTCGTCATCTGATCTTGGCTCAAAATTACGAGGTCCGTTCCAAAATAGTCATTGTGTTAAAAATGCTCCCGTGAAAAGGGCTGTTAGAAATATTTCTCTTAACGTTGGGTTAATATTTAAGTTGTATAAGCTCCAAAATTCAATTTGATCTCGACAAGGTTCCACTATTGTCTGAGGTTTGCTTTAGCTGCAAAGTGCGGCTACTAATTAAGGTTCCAGTGGCAACTATGAAAAATAGCTTTGCAATACAAATAATCCTACCTGTCCGAGTGATTTTTTAATTACTATTTTGACATAAATACAGGTTTTGAATAACAAACTCCATATATTAATGCATGTCTGAATACAACTTTAATCTCTGACGCTTAGTCTTACTAAGCAATGTGGCGCTTAAAAAAATTGCTTTTATGATTTTCAAATTAAGATGTTTCTGCATGAATCGATCGACAAAGATGTATTTAGAAGTTTCAATCTTGTTTTTGCATTCTCTGACATCTAAATCCTTTTGGACTATTAGGACAAACTGATTTTAATAGGATGATAAATATGTGCAAATGTTATTAAATTTCTTTTCATTATTCGCATTTTACCCTTTAGACCTTTGCTGACACAGCTAAGGCGATATTGGGTTGACTGCATACTTTAAGGTTTGAACACAAGATTCAATTTTCTTTCAATATTTACCGAGATTATCATCGCTAGTTTTTGCTGATATGTTATTCCATCTTGTATGTAACTTATTTTTTAAGAACATATTTGAAAACTAAAATATGTCTTTAGTCCAATATCACAGCAAAAGTACTATTAGAAAACTAAGGGTAAATGGAAAATGCATACATTTTAGCGAAAATAATATTGTTACGAGCGGGTTAGCACCGAGATTGGTGGCGTTTGGCGAGGAGCTTCGTGCCAGCCCGTTTGGTTTGGCAAAAAGAATAGACTGGTAGCTGCTGGATCGCTTGTGGTGCTTTCTGAAGTTTCACGTGCTTTAGGGTGCTCGCTCGCTCGGCAATATAAGGGACGGGCTGCCGTAGTTTTAGAAGTTTCCTCTCGGAGGAGAAGCGTCTCACTGGACTAGCGGATTACTTTTCTCGCTTGCTATTAGTGAGCTGTGTTTACGTTTGCTGTTAACGTTGTATTATTGATCTCGCTGCGATGTACTGTTTGCTGTGATATACGATAACAGTTTTACAGTATGTTTTTATTGTGGGTAAGGCTTGTATTTACGCTGTAAGTGACTATTGACTGCTAGATTGTTTTTTAATCTGAAGTTTTAGTTTCTCAAGTCATCCTGTAAATAACTGTTAATACATTTGTTTGTGCTGTCCTCAAGTAAAGTCCATACAATCCAAACTCTCTGCGCTAAAAACTTAACAATATGAATTTTAATTTTTTTCCCCAAAAGCTATGCTTGTTTCTATTTCATCCATTTTGTAAATATTCTTTTCAGTATTTTTCTCCGGTATATATTGAAACTAGCAGAATTCAGTCAGCATTGGAATTGGCGAATGGGGCTTTCGCTTACTCAGTAGGACTTCACGCATTCAGCGAAGGCTTGAAACAGAACAATGAAATTTGGATTCCTTCTCTCGCAATTGCCGCATCTGGTTACTACTTCTCTAAAACCGCTTTTGATGATGTAAGTAAATTAAAAATCTTAACGCTGTTAGAATGCAATTATTAGATAAGAACAAATGTTTTATTACCAGGAAAAATTTATCATGTCAGAACATTATGTTCTTTTGGCAATGAGGTTTTGGCATCAACAAAAATTTCTAGGCGAAAAATAAATTTTTAGTATATGCACGGGCATCTCAACCCCCCAGCATTTAATAACGTGTTGCCATTGCATTTACAAAAGCTCTGATTTTAAAAAAATAAGTTAGTGACCAGGGACCTTTTAAAATGACTGTTTGTAATTTTCACCTCAGCAATTTGAAATTTTACAGGCATTAAGAGTAACACTATAGGAGATGACAAACAAAACTTTAAAGTATTTATGTTAATTTATTTATGAGTTTTTGGGGTTAATATATTATAATATGAGCGATAAGTAACGTCGATGAAAAATGTTCCAGGTGCTCCAAATTTGCTCGAAAGCGCTCCATTTTTTTATTTTTACTTACTCGAACCCTTTTGAAACAAAATTTGGGATTAAACTTGAAGTTTGAGCACGAAATATAAAAATTAACAAATATAATAATTTAAAACTACTGATTTTTTTAAAAAAAGTTTAAATAGTTTTGAGTTATTACATAGGTAACTTATAATATTTTGTACTCAAACTTCAAGTTTAATCCCAAATTTTGTTTCAAAAATGTTCGAGTAAGTAATAAAAAAGAGCGCTTTCGAACTAATTTGGAGAACATTGAACGTTTTTCATCAACGTTACTTATCGCTAATTTTATATATTAACCTCCCTAACTCATAAATAAACTAACATACTAAATTTTAAAGCAATATATTATCTCCTGTAATGTTACTGTTAATGCCTGTAAATTTTCAAATTGCAAAAGTGAAAAATACAAAAAAGTCATTTTAAAGGTCCCTGGTCGCCTTAATGACTACAGCTAATAAGACCTAGAAAAATGTCATTTTGGGCACACGATTATATGAAACGAAAGAAATAGGGAATGAGATATTTCTTTTAAACAATCAATGCCAGACAAAGTTTTTTGAACCATTTGCAAAACTAAAGTGACCCATTCGATGAAGCGATTAAAATGAATAGAATTATAATTTGTGTTAGCATGTGGTGCTTGGCCGTTCAAGAAATTATGCACTGACATGATACATTGAAATATGCAATGCAAATTTCATTTTAATGTTTTTATTTGAATCCTTCTTTTAATCGAATTTTAGCTTTTTATATTCCTAAAAGCACCTTTTATATCATGTGGAGATATCTTTGCCATATGAGTAACGTTTTCATGGAGCTATTCTAAAGTACATGAACATAACAACCAACAATAAGCGGTAAATATAAGATAAATGCAGAAATTAAAAATATATTAATAATGAATTATCTTAATTAAGCACTTATTCCACACCACAACTTATCTCATGAGATCAAAATGAAACTGAAATACAAATCGTATAATGATTTAGTATATAAAAAATTAAGACAATGTGTGAACAATATTTAAAATTTGAAATTATAATCAGAGTTTAGGGAGTATTTAAAACGATCCCCTTATTTTGTTATTACTATTACAATAGGTGTATTTTTTTAAGCACGTAAAATAATTCAGAGAGTTAGGGTAAATTGTAAATTCTATATAAGGATATAATTTTGATATTTCTCTAAAAAAAATAAATTCTTAAAAAAATTATTTAAATTGTATGTGTGTAGAAATACACGCAAAAAAATGTAGACTGAAGAAAATGCAATGAGAATAAAGGTTTTTGAAAATGAATTGATTGAAGTTTTTTTAATACGCGACGACGAAAAAAATTAATTTTAATCCTGCGCTCTCCGAAAAATAATTAGATTCAAAATTATTCACCTAATACAAAGAGTTGTTTATTGCTCTGAAAAATAAGCATACATAGTCCTTTCAAGTCTAATTTCTTTGAAAAATTCATCTAAATCTCTTAATTATGTAGGCGTTTTTAACAATTAAATTTGAAAAATAAATAAAACGTCAAAATGATGCGCAATCTTGAATGTTGAATCAGAGTCACCATTGGAGTGCAAAGGGTTAAAAGATGTCATTTAACTCTCTAAACAAACATTAGCTTCAAAAATTGACTTATTTTACTTTTTAAAAAAATGTGACCTGAAAAGTATACGCATTTGTGAAATTTGAAGTATAGGAAAAAGAGTAGTGACGACTAAAGAGGAAAGAAATTCTTCTACTCATGTACATAAATTGAAGCACGGTGAAAAAGAGGTTATCAAGCAATTGTGTCAACAACCGGTATGATAACTTAATCAATTATCATTCAGTAATACACGATACTCGCCAATTGCTTAATTTAATGAAAATTGACCACCAAATGCTAAAGTATTCATAATTATAGATCATATAATAGATTAAAGAAAAATTTGAGCATAATTATTTAAAAGCTCCTCTTTTATAATGTCAGAACATATTGTTTTAGGAATGGGGTTGTGGCGTCAACATAAATCTGTAGGAGAAAAATAAAAATTTTATCTGCACGAGCATCTCAAAAAAAATCAGCTTTTAATAACATGTTGCCATTACATTTACAAAAGCTCTGATTTAAAAAAAAAAGGATTTGACTACATCAAATAAAACACAGAGAAATGCCATTTTGAGCACGTGGTGATGTGAAATGAAATAAATAGGAAATGTAATATTTTTTAAACAATAAATGCGAGACGAAGTTTTTTGGATCGTTTGCAGTACTAAAGTGACCAATTCAATAAAACAATTAAAATGAGAAAATATAATTTAACTTGCACGAGCACGTGGTGCTTTTCCGTTCAAGAAATTGTGTTCTGACATGATACATTGAAATAGGCATAGCAGATTTTATTTTAATCTTTTATTAAATATGTAACATTTAAATTTCATTAAATCCAAGATTTAAAAATCGAAGCAGAAAACATAGAAACATGAGACAGAGAACGAAATAAAACTATCTGCAGTAAATATCGCAAGGAAAATTCCTAAATATTTCTCAAATTTTAAATATTTCTAATTAAAAATAGTTTCTGATTGTTTATTAATATGATTTTTCCACTTTTACCATTGTTATGACACAATTCTAATTATAACAATTCAATTTTTTCATGTATATGACTGCTATTTTAAGTAACTTTTTATCATTTCAGTTGGTGCCCATTTTTAATAGGGACCCATTTTTGCTATGCGGTCAACTGATGATTGAACCAACACTAATAGCGTATGCTGCCACATATTTGATTAATTTTCGGAATCACGAAGAAGGCTTCCTCTATTGGCTCCCATTCGCCTTTATTGGAATTATTGGATTTAAGATCGCCACCGATGGTTTCAGTAAAGTGAGTATTAACCCGTTACACTCCCTTGTTAAGTTTCATTCTAATGGAAGTATCGTTTCTACAGGGTGTCCTGAATCAGACTGACAATTTTCAAAAATGCGTTACAGGGAAACTTTTAAGGTTAACAATTCTTGTAGCCAATGTCGAGCAATTCTTGTAGCCAATGTCGAGCAATTCTTGTAGCCAATGTCAAGCAAATTCTTGTAGCCAATTTCAAGCAAATTCTTGTAGCCAATTTCAAGCAAATTCTTGTTGCATATTTATGCGATAGGGCGGAAACTTTTCTTTCTACAGTTCAAAAATGTGTTGATAGATGGCTTCTGCAAACAATAAACATGTTTTCTTTCAATTTTTTCTTTTTTTTACATTAAAATTTTTCGAAATTTTTTAGGAAATGAAAATCGAAGGACAGTTTTGTCTGCCAACAGATTCTATAATCCTCCGTGCTTTTGCGCATGCGTTAAGATAGGTTTCATTCGTCAAAACAGGTATGAAAGGAAATGTTTTTATTTAACAGCAAAGTAAATTCGAAAGACTTGCAGAGTAAATAAAAAAAAAGTAATAAAATCAGGAAAGACATGACACTCAACTACACGAAGAAAAAAAATGATCGAGAAAATATCTGATAAAATGAGAATAAAGGTCAAAGAAGAGCGAAGAATCTCAAATGTCCTCATCCATCCTTGGTGAGATGGAATTCCCTCATCTCAACCTTAGTGAGATGAAATTATCAAAAAGTATTCTTCTCAGGTTACAGAAACCAACAGTATTTTCGCGTGTGTAATATCCGAATGGCGTCGCCCGACAGTTCCAATTTTCTAATTACAATACTACCTGTTCGTGTAAATTTCTCCAAAAACATCTTTACAGTATGCAGTCAAGTTCGTTTAATGGCTTGAAATTTACATTAAAGGCTTCTTGCTGCAGTGATATTGTCCCCCAATCGGGGGAATAGAAGTAAAATTTTCCTGCAGAACTGGCTGCTCATCTCTTTTCTGCTTTTCTAGTCACAAACAATTCCTTCTAAAATCGAAAGCTTTTGACTTCCATGTAGGTAAATTGACAAAGGAAACGCTATCTATTGATAAATTTTTGGACGAAAATAAAAACTTGTAAAAAAAATTAAGCGCTTTCGCCTGAATTTGCACAATAATTTTCTTTTTAGCTTTAAACATTTCTCTGTTATGCATTTTTGAAAGCCTCCAGTCTACTCCAGGATATCCTATATATTCTTATTAAGTAATATTAATTACAAAATACATATGAATTCAATTTCTTATATTAATTTTAAGAAATTTTGCAAATTTATAAAAATTTGAAATTCCTTAGCAATAAAAGCTTTACGCTTGCAACTATTTAATTATGCACCCTATTACGTTTTGAACAGCAAGAGATTGAAAATTATCAAGACGTTTCTTTGCTTAGATTTTTTGTATATAAACTGTTTTTCGTTTTCTCTTTACGCAATAATCTTCATTAATAGGTATATGAATTAATATATTTACTAAATAAAATCACATTATTGTAACTCTTCTCCTCAAAGAATTCTTTAAATCATTAATGGCAAAATGTCGGATAAATAATTGGCTACTTGAATTATAAGATGTGCCCCAAAATATTAAACTGCAATTTTATGTAAAGAAATTTTTGTAATAATGTAATAATTACAGTTCATGCGGATGAATGTAGCAATGAATGATCATTGACATTGAAATATTGATCCCAGTCTGAAGGAAGGAAATGGATGACTTCAGAATGGAAAGTCCTGGGTTGAATCCAGCGGCGAAGACCTTAACTGCGCTTGTGAAAGTTGATATTGTTACAAGCTGGCGAACGCCGCGGAAGGGCGACGAAGGAGAAAGTGTTGGAGACGTTTGTCAAGGAGCTTCCAGCCGAGTTGATTTCGAGAGGGAAATATTCTTGTCTCCAGATCATTCACGGTGCATCGTGTTACTCCTGGGCGCTTGCTCTCTCGGCTATATAAGGGACTGGTTGCCATAGTTTGGCAGTTCCTTTCGGAAGAGTAGCGACTCGTTGTAGCAAGCTGATTACTTTTCTCGCTTGTTAGTGAGCTGTGTTTATGTTTGCTGTTAACGTTGTATTATTAAGCCCTCTCCGATTTGCTGTTTGCTGTGCAATACGATATCTTGTTTCGCAGTCTGTGTGCTTAAGAATTGGATTTAAGCTGTGACTGTTGACTGCTGGATTGTTTTATCAGAAATTTTCCTTTATTGAGTCCTCCTGTAAATAAATTTATTTGTGCTGTCCTCAAGTAAAATCCATGCAATCCGAACCCACTACGCTAAAAAAACCGTAACAATATATTATAGAGCCAGCTTAACCCATCAATGAGAAGATTTAATACGATGCTACAAGATATTGATTCTTCATCCAGAAACGTCTTTTACATTGGAAACATTGTAGCATATGCTCTAAAATACAGAGTAAAATTATTGCCCGAATCCAATGACCATATGTGATTTATGTCCCGCAAGTCATTATAGACAGACAATATCGGATAAATCTAAAGTGTATTGATGCCAATTGGTTCTATTGGTTCTGTTCTACTGTCCTGATCCCTGACGAAAATATTGATCAAAAGCATTACTAATGAATTTAACTGTGCTTTATCTTCAAGGGAGATGTGTGACTACTCCATCTACTTTCAATGGTTTGTATTTCTAATTACTTCTGATATTTGCTTGCCAATGACTGCCATACAGGTATCTGGTGTCGCCTCGTCTTTCTTGAGAATGTCTATCAGAGAGGCATTTGGTGTCGCCTCATGTTTCTTGAGAATATCTGCCGGAGAGGTATCTGGAGTCGCCTCGTCTTTCTTGCCAATATCTCGCCTTTTTTCAGTTACCGAAAAAAAAAGTGATATCGATATCTTCGAAATTCTGTCAGCTTATTCCTTCCAAAAAACCTCAAAACAATATCCTCAACTGTAAGCGACCTTCCATAATGTATACGATTTTGAACATTAATACGTCTGTGAATACCGTGAGTGATATTGGCGAGCAATGGATACGAAATTGAAATCTTTAGTAAAAATCTGGCATTTTTGGTAAATCTAAATTGGGTATGCGTTTTTCTTCATTCCGATTGACTGGAGTCAAACTTTAACGCAGAACTATAATTGTAGAAACACAATCATGCACCAATTTCATTTAAGATTTTTCGTTTGGGAATTATCGTTTATTAACGCATGAGAGAGTGCACACTGTCTGATGTTTAATTCTTTGACATATTTAGTTTTCACCTTGGTAAGAAATCACATTTAAATGCTAAACCTATGCATTAAATTTAATCTTTTTAACCTCGCATATTCTGCATTAATCGAATTCACTTGAACTCACGCTGTCAGGCAAATTTACTAATTATATTTGATTGTAAATTTCATAGATTGAAATTTGTATGGAGGAATGACAAGTCGATTCATCAAAATCTAGCGATTTTATATATGTAAGGAAAACTAGAGGCACGGTTTCAAAATTTTTACGGTTAAAACTTTTTTTCTCCCTTTTAGCGAGAACAAAATAAAATATACGCCTTTTTCTTTAAGGATGATACCTGTTTCGTCCCAAACTGTATTAAGACTACCTTGGTATAATTTCAAAATCTAAGTAACCTAACATCTGATGCGCTATTAACTATTCATGAATTAGTATTAAAATATAAATAATTATGAAAAATAACGACTTGCATATTTTTTTACAGGCTGACAGTGCAGACAGAAAACTGTTTCTGTTCAAAGTGATCAAAACGATGATGGGCAGCTGCCTGTTTAGCTTCAGCAGTCTTGTCCTGACTATTTATGGAGCGATACACGATTTCCATCCACTTTGCAATATTTTGATGGTTGTCATGATCTCCTTTGACGCCTTTCTCATCTCCATGTCTCTTTCATGCGTGAGTACATTTTTGGTTAATCAATGAGCGATTGGATGAGTATATTTTTTGGCTACGCACGGGAGAGTGTTTTTCTGGGCTAAGAAGGGACGAGTGTGTTTTTCTGGGCTAAGAAGGGACGAGTGTATATGTAATATATATATATATAGTATGTATATAATAACCAATCGATGCGGGAATCTTTGCTTTAATAATTATTGTTTATACATTTATACATAATAGACTACCGAGATTATTTTATTTTCCCAGATAATTTTTTTGCTAATTTCGCCTATTCTTTTATCCAATTGAACAGACAAGACAGAAAATTATTAAGCATAATTTTTAAAGCTAGATGTATAATTCTGCATTTATTATAAGTGTATTTCGAATGCACAAGTTCCTATGTTTTATTTAAATTTCGTAAAGGTAAATTCATACATTTCTATGAACATAGAGAAATTGCATTAATTTGAGTCATTGGTTAATTTTAAATATAAAAATGGAAAATGTTGATTTAGAATTTAAGAATTTTCAAAAAGAAAATAGGCTATCCCAAATTTCGTGTTATGTGAGGACAACTTCTTAAGTTGCTTATTACCCTCTCGTGTTCAGATTTTTTTTTTCATGAAAAAGCAGTTTGAACCAAATTGAAAAAAATCACATGACTATCAGATTATGCATGTGCTGATAGTAGGAAAAGCGATGTTTTTTAAAAAATCTCAATTGTTGTTTGATTTTCGAAACTTTTCTTCGGGCCCAAAATAGTTTGCGAAAATCCAGTTTTAACTGATTTGGAATGATTCTGTCACTAGTTACGCAATCCTCAATTTATAAAAAAAGTCATCGTGTTTTTTTTTTCTTTCGTATCGGGAAATCATTTCAACTCCAAAACTTTGTTGGCCAGCTAAATGAAATTTAAAATGTAAAAATATATTTATATATGTACTTTTCGATAGTTCTCCTTGTTGTTTTGCATTGATTCCCATTTTCTTCTATGTGCTTCTTTGGGCATAACTTCTTACTACCCTACTCTTCATTTCTGCTCGTGTGTTTTGAGGCTTCAAAACCGTCAAACCAAAGCATGTTCTCACATGGTAAAAAAGCGTCATTTACTAAAGTAATCTAAAATTTGATAGTTTATGATTATGTAAGAGATAGATATTTTCTAAAAGTCCTTGCTTATCTACTTTTTGGCCATGTCAACCAGGACTACCCCAGGACTACCAGGACAACCCACTTATACTACAAATCAATTAAATTAATAATAATAACCAAAAGTTTAAAAAAATGGATAATGGAAGAATTCGTTCATGTTCACTGCTTATTTTTAATTTATAATTCACTGCTTATTTTTAATTTATAATTCACTGCTTATTTTTAATTTAATTTTCAGTATTTATGCTCTTCCCTGTATATGGACAATAAAATCAAATATTTTAGTAACTGCTATTAGCTATAATATGCCATATTACATTTCTCATTGAAATAATTTTCTCAACAGCTTCGACGGTATACAGGCTTAGATAAGCAATTATTTTTCTCCCTCGCAAACATGACAGCTGGACCACTGACTTTCTTGACCTCCTGTCTAGCGATCCACTTCGTAGAAGATACAACCATGATGTATTTTATATTCGTAATTTTATCTGGATTAGGCCATGCTCTTCTCTGCAGGTCGGTCTATCAGGTAAGTGCTGTTCGTTTCAGTATCCTGCGACTACCACTTCTAGACGATTCTATCGAATTTAAGGAGTGATAAGGGAGGGGTGTGTGTGGAATTCTTCGTTCTTTTCCGTCTTATTAAATACTAGCTCTAACCCGCAACTTCGTACGCGTGAAAATTTTGAAGTGTATATGCGAGAACTGACAGTCTTATCACAATGTAAAATGTTATCAAAACCTCATGCATGCATAAATTTTCAAAGTCAATTGGAGAACTCAAAGACGTGAATTTTAAGCACCAGTTGGGGTAACGCAATGCAGATTAGAAAATTTCAATTTCAATTAATCTATTTTATCTTTGTTCAAAAGCACTTTTGAAGGAATCAAAAGATCTGTTAATTAACAAAATCGTTTGAAATAACCGGTCGAAAACGTGTTAAGTCGAACATCCTTAGCGTGGGGAAAAAACTACTTAAAAGCAATTTACATGAAACTATAAGGGCACTTTAAAAAATTTAATCGAAAATGATGAAAATAGGCAAAAGGAATATGTACATCAGGAAAAAAATCAAGAGAAATGAACAGGAAATATCGAATTATATTGGCACAAGAAACAGCGTAAGAAAAAAAAATAAAACTTCCTTTAGAATTGTAAGATAATATTAAAATGAAAAACGTAAACAGTAAAATAAAAACAAACGATTTGATTTTTTAATTTCTTTGTTCTGATGAAAAAGGCTTTCTATCGGTAAATCCGACAATAAATCACAAAGAGTTCCATTAGATAAAGATAAAGAACACCGGAAATAGAAAAATAAAAACAAACGATTCAAAATGCTCAGGCAGATGTTTTCAGATTTTTTATTTTTTGGCAGGAAAGTTAGTTTTTGATTAATAATAAATTAACCACTCAATAAACCGGAATAAAAATTACCCCATGTTCTTCTGTAGACTATAATCTATCTCTGTGCTAAATTTCATCCACTTTCCTTCAGCTATTCTGGCGTGATTGACTAACATGATCCCTCCATCCATCCATCCATCCAAACTTTCACATTTATAATAGTGGTATAGATTTTTCATTTTTTTAAATGTGTATATCAGTGTTGTGTCGTGTTGTTTTTAATGGTTTTATTTTATTTACAGTCAAAATTGCCCTATTTATTGCTAATTCAAGTTTCAAAAATATACTTTAATATATTTTTCCTTAAAAATATTTTTAAAGTTATACGTGTGCCTGTGTAATTTTCTAGCAATATAATAAAGGAAGTAATTTCCTTAACGGATATGTCAAAAAAAGAGAACAGTTTTAATTAAATTTTTGATGGCCGTGGTGACTAGTAAAGTCTGGACCACAGAGGCAAAGGACTTTAGGTTTGTGATGCGCTTCCACTAAAAAACTGTCGTGTTAGAGTCAGATATTTTGTGCTCGTTAATCAAATGTACACATTAAATCCTTCGGGGACTAAACGTTTTCCACTAGTGTGGTATGGAAGTTTGCAAAGAGGAAGAGAAGTGACGACGGCTGTGTCATCCTCATCATCTGACCAAGGTGAAAAATTGCAAAGTGCATATCGAAATAACTCTATTACTGCTTTAAAAGCGGGATCTTAATATATCTAATTTAAATTTTGATTGAATTTTTTCTTTTTTTTTGTCTTTACTTTACGACATATCAAAATTAAAAATTCTCTTCATTAAAAAAAGACAGTGATTTTAAGTCCTTGGGCATATTTATACATATCCAACTTGGTTTACCTGCCAGAGAGTGTGGCAAGTAGGCCGGAAAAGGAAAAATATTTGTTGATTTTGCATTTCAAACATACTCTTCGGGATATTACATTCAGAATTTAACAAACATCTGTTCTATGTAGAATTTGAGTGCAAATTATTATGTATTTGGAGTACCATTCTATATGTTTTGTGTAAGTGTTCTTCTATATAGGTACTGAAAGATATAGTTAACGTTTAGCCCATTTGATCCAGAATTGGACATAGATCTACAAATCTGCAAAGGTCATCTACAGTATACGAGACATTCAGCTGAATTTCATCTGAGTAATTCTTTGCGATTTTCAGTGATAATATGTACACATTAAGCACATGTAATGTGTGCTTGAAAGGTATTTTCTAAAAAAGAATCTGGTCCAAAATTTGACGAAGAAAAAAATTGCTCGTATAAAAGTCGAATACAAATTTTAATCTTTTTAAAATTTTAATTTTGAGTAAGCAGATTCATAGAACATTAAAAAAACGATTCTGTAGATTCTAACAAATGGGAATATGTTCCAGATATCTCCTTTGGAAAATACTTTAAAATATTTTAATTTTTTTGAACATTTTCATAATTTTGAAAAACATATGGAACAAAAATATAAACGAAAAATATATTTTCTTTACACCAGAAGAAGTATAAAGCTAAAATATTTTAAAAGTATCACAAATGTTTAGTTTAAAAATACTCATATAGCCCAGAAAACAGATCTGAGCCAAGATCCTGATCCTAGATCCTAAGCTAAGGAATAAGTTGTATTTTTATATGCTCTTTAAATATTGGTGTCCAACCGATTAATGACATAAAACTTTCAATATTTTTGAGTAATAAAGCATTCATAGCAAATACAGAATACTTCTAAATAAATACATGACTTATTTACTGGTTCAAAAAGTGTAGAAAATATTGAAAAAATATAATGCTAATTTTCAATTAAAAATATACATTATTTTTAATTAAGTTTTTCCTTGAGAAACCTATAAGTTTATAATTGTAGAAAATAACTTTAAATTTTAATGCTATTTTTTAATATAAATTTTAATGTGAAAATCAATTTTTGAAATATTGGTGTTGGGAATATAATTCAAATGTTTTTATAAAGAAAGCTTTCAAAACGTTAAAGATATCCAATTTTGATTCAGAATTTTACTATACGTTAACGATAAAAAATTAATATATTTGAATATAGTTTTTAATATAGTCATTCCTTTTTCATATTCTTTCTTGAATTTCTTCATTTTAAACTGGTATATGTTATTTTTACTGGTCATCGCATGATTCTTGTAAAATCACTTTTTGAATGCTAGAAAGTTTATTTTTATAAATATATTTTTAAGAATTTATTTCGACAGGCATTAATTAAAATACTGTTTTTTATTTGCAGTTTTACAAAGTTATTCCTAGACCAATAGCACATCGAAAATATTATGAACGTGTGTTGGGTCCCGTGATGACTGTGTACAGCTCTTTGGCTACAGCATGCATTTATTATCGAATGGATTGGCGATTCTCTTTTTTGATGATGCCTTTCATACCTGCTGGAATTTACACTACATATAGAGGTTTCAAAAAGGTTAGCCTTTATATACTTATTTCGGCATTGCATTTATTAAGTTTGAATGAACTAAAATAACTTACAATGAAAAAAGTAACATTTTTAAAAATAGAAATCTGAAAATCTGACTATATTACCACAATAAATTTTTACTAGTTCTCAAAATAATAGCTAAACTTTCGTAGAGTACCTAGAGTTATTTGATTCCTGGGATTTGAAATTCATTTATCTGAGAATATGATTTGGGTTTAAATATGGAATAGCAATTTTATTGATCTAGATGAATTAGGAATTTTTAAAACAATATGATATTGGTTGATCCGGAGAGAACATCACCATCTTGGCGCACTTTTCAAAATCGCCAACTCGCGGCGCTCTTGCGTCTTATCTCCCGGAGGAAGATATTCTCCAACGACAACATCGGGTTGCCATATTTGGCGCTAAATATACTTGGTGAAAAGGTGGTGATGCTCTCTCCGGTCGCACCCTTATATTATTAGAAAGAATAATTTGAATTTTAAAAATATCCTCTTGTTGATACAAAAGTACTTTTTCTACTAAATCAGAAACACTAAAATGTTTTTTTTCCAGATTTACATAAATAAATCTGGTTGTAGAGCTCTTAGAAAAGTTCTCAGAATTATCGAAACAATTATAGAATAAACGAGAATATTTAATTCTATATTTATTTGCTTGAGAAAATGTCGTTTTATTTTTAAAAATATAAATCAATTGTGTTGATATGGGTTATTTATTCGAAATTATTTTCCTTATTTAACAAAATTTCATATTATAAAAAGAATGAAATTACAAGAATATCATCTTAGCAGATATAAAAGTACTTTTTTTCTAAATGAAAACCTGAATTAGGCTGCAATACTAAAGACACTTTTCAAGCAAAATAATCAAAATAATACTCAGTCGTAGAATACCCAAGAATATTGTATTTCTTGGGCATTCATTTATCCGAGAATATGATTTGTTTTAAAAAGATTGAATTACTATTTAAATCAATGAAGTAATTTATTGCGAAATATTTCCATTGTTGGCCATAAGAATTAAGAACATTCTTAATGTGATGAATGGCGTTTTTGTCTCTAACAAAATTGTGGAGTATATTGAAATATTCGACCTCTTATTTAAACAAATTCAAAAAAAAAAAAAAACGGTTCATAATACATAGTATAGTTTCCAAAAGTTAATAAAAGAAATAATTCTGGGATTTTGTCTACTTATGACGAAAATACTGTTCGTTTTATTATTCTGGGACTACCACTTTTAGACGATTCCATTTTACTAAGCGACTCGGTGGGAGAGTACGTTTCCGTATTTTACTATGTTAAATGTAAATGTCTCTTCTCACCTTTCCTTTCACCCCTATTATGTCGAATTAGACTCATTTTAACGTTTGCTTAAAAAATTGCGGAGTGATTTAGAATCGAATGGCGAACAATATGATAATCTAGATGATTAAAATTTGTGTGCCTTTAGAATAAAAAAAATTAAGAATTTCTATAGAATTTTGAATAGCTGTTCTTTTATAGATAACGTGTTTGCCTGCTTGCAGTTGATTACAAGAGTTAAAATCTCAGAGTTATATTAATAAAACTTATTTTATAATTTTTTTTCTTAAATTTTTCGATTAGTTTTAGATTTTAGCATAATTTTTACGTCTTTCGATGTGCAAATACGATGACGTCTAAACTCAAACACAGAACGATTTATTAATGCTTCGACTAATCTTTAAATTATACTTTTAGAAGAAGTTTATTTGTTCGTCCTTGTGCGTGTTATCACGGAGTTCCATGTTATTGGAAATTCAAAGTTAAAAACATAGTTCTGAATTAGAACTGGGACCATGTGACCTGGCGGTAAAGACTCGGCTTCGGAACCTAAAGGTTTCAAGTTCGAGTTCATTAAAGAACTGTTGTCTAAATCCATCGGGGCCAAAAGTTACCGAAATTCAGAGGGAGGTGCCAGCTCAGGTTTAGTCCTCGTCATCTGACTGTGACTCTAAACTTCGATGTCTGTGTTGCTTTGAGAAAGCGGAACGTTAATATAAAAACTAAACCACAACTTAATATTAGCGAAATTTTATATGAAGTGTTGCTGTCTGCCTTGTACATAATTTTGGACAGATTCGTTTTAGGCTTTTTGCAATAAACAGTATGTCAGCTTCTAAACATTTAAATTTTAGTAAAATTTATTCTTTCTTTTTTCAGATTGACGAATCTCGATGATAAAGTTTTGACGCAGCATCTGCAATGTGAATATACATAGGGATATCCTCAAGTCTCATTTTTTTCACTTCATGTACTCATCTCTACATATCTGTTCATATTGCACCCTCAATGACTCTTACAAATTTCAAATGTTCAAAACATCCAATGAGTTCATTTTTTTACCATTTTAGACGTGTTAAGCCTTGGCGAACTATTGATTTTAGACTTATATTTAATTTTTTTTATTAAATTGATCCATTTAATGTTTTATCCGCATTTTGATCATTTAAATTTCATTGCTTTGAATAAAGAACTTATTTCATGAGTAATTGTGTTATGTTTTTCTTGTCAATAAAATATCGAATAAATTTAATTTCAATTAAGTTTGGTAACTCAATGGAAGCTTTCAAAATTTAAACATGAAATAGAGTAGGGAATGGTAATTATCTTAGTTTGAACACTCTTCTCGGCAAAGTTCTTGTAAGAAACCAGAATTCTGGCGACTTAAATTTTTAGTATAATCCAGAATAACAATTTCAGAGAGTTCGAAATTTTTAATTTTAACCGGTTAACCGGACATTACGAAATTTTTCAAAGCGAATTGCGTTTGATATGCAAACTGCTTGCGTAACGAGTTAAATGAAATCATATTAAAGCTAAAAAATCATATTAAAGCGAGATCAATAGTTATGAAATCAAGCTTCTTGAATTGAATTGAATTTGTTCTTTTATGACACAAGACATCTTTAGCTAAGTTTAACATTCTTGATTTTAACCCTTTGCACATCGAAAAGTAATTCGATGCAAAATAATTCACCTCATACAAAGGTTTGTTTATTGCTATGGAAAATATATAAAATTCTTTTAAGTCGAATTTCTTTGAAAAATGAATCTACATCTCTTAACCATTATGTAGGCGCTTTGAACAATTTAAATTTGAAAAATAAATAAATGAAACTTCAAAATGATGCACAATCTTGAATGGCTAGTCAGAGGCACCATCGGAGTGCAAAGCGTTAAAATATTTGTATCAATTTATAATGAAATCGAAATATGGAATGATAACAAAATCTAAAAGCTTAAAACTGCGAGTCAAGAAAAAGCGTAACAATGATGCAAAATATTGTTTTAGGCTAAGTGCGGTTAATTTATGATTATAAAAGCCAATATTTTTAACAAATAAAAAGGCTAACATCGGGTTTTGGAAAGCAGCTCGTCCAGTTTAGGGCGAGATTTTGAAAACATGCAAGAACGCAAGATAGACAAACGACTATAACACATTGAGTATAATGGGGCTGGGCCCACCATCAACGAATGTCGGTGGGTGAATCAAGTGTGCTCCATCCTCAATCTAGGTAAATTTATGCCCAGCTTTCTGCTGTGTAAAGTGGCCCAGATATTTATTGTGGGATTAATTGTATGGAGCTTATTGCGAATCTGTGCGTCCCCAATTTAGTTTGCCATTTAGAATACAAAATGCGACATTTGTATCTCTTGTAATCGCAAGAGGCCAGTTTTGCTCCCAAATAAGTCTTCATTTTCTGGAATTCCCACATGTGCGAAGACCTAGTATAAGATAATTTGAAAGCCCTTCCAGATAAGGTTGCCATATAGGTTTAAAGTATTGAAAATCAAAGAAGGGATGTAAGAATATAAAGATGATAGGGATTTCAACGAGTTTGATCAGTCAGTATTCTGATGATGATTAGGTGTGTGTCGAAAGTGGCGTTACACCGGTAAAAAGCTCATAATTAAGATAAAAAAAATAGAATTTAAATAGTTGTCAAAGGACTAGTTATTGGAAAAACTTTTATAAGCTTAAATATTAGAAGCTAAAACAGCCAAAGAAAAAAGGGGAGGGGAGGGGAGAAAAGCTAGCGAGCATAAAAAGAAAAAGTGGAGACGAAAAGAGACTGCATAATATACCACAGCTACAGTATCATTGGAGAATAATTGGTAAATAATGAAATTTACCAAATGTAGGCGATTAATTTTTGAAAACAGAAAAATAAAAGTATAAATAAACAAAAGAAAAATAATAAGTAAGTAAATGAAAAAAATAAATAACCGAAAAATAAATATATACAGTGGCTCAGTCTAAGGTAGAGTCCTTAAGCAGGAACAAAGACGTGATAGAGTTCTTTTTGCATTTTTTTTCCTTATGCTCACTATATAATGTTCATTTTTACCAGTTCATGACAAGTGGATAAATTATTATTCAATTTGAAACATTTTGTTTTCATTATGATATAGAAAATCCAAAATATTTAAAAGTCCATTTATTATTTGACAGAATTTAGGAGAGCTTTTTTTTCTAGGTTTAACAAATTTTCTCAAATGTTGAAGAATTGGGCAATGGAAAATATAATGTGGAATGGCATCAAGATCGTTGCCACATCTACAACTACAATTTCTGAAACTGAATCCTTTAAAATATTGCAAGGCTAAGTCCACGATTTATAGTTAATTGGGTAAAATATTTATTTTCAATAGATCTATTTATTTTTACCTGATGAAAGATGTTGAAAGTCAATTGTCCTTTATCATTATTTTCCCATCTTGATTGCCATTCGTCAATTAGAACTTTTCGAAGACGAGTTTTGATTGTTCTTCCAGATTCTCCATGATGAATCAGTATATATTATATAGCCGTGTGCAGAGCAATCGGAAATTACCAATAAAGCTTTCAAAATAGCAGTTATTTCAGTTGTAAAAATGGTACAACATGAATTAATACTATAAGCTATTGTGGAATTTGAAATAATACAAGCGATAGAAGTATGATGACAGCCTCTAGAGCACTCTGTAAAAAGAGCTTTAAATTGCCGATATTTGTGACAAGGTCAGCAAAGATTTGTTGATAAATGATATCTGCAGCGTTTTGTTATTCCTTACCCTGAGTTTTATCTTTGAAATTAGTGAAAAAGTATATGTAAAAAGGGATTGAGCAAAGTAGTGTACGAATGTCATCTTTATATAAACTAGAAGTCTTTTCTGTTCTCAGGGACCGTTACTATCAGAAGCTATTGCACAAACGCATAAATCACTGATTTTGTTAGGTGGATTTACGACAGTTGCCATAAATAACATAACATGATTTAGGGACATTCAAGAATGATTAGGAATTTTATTTCAAATTGAACTCAGAGATTAGAATGATACCTCAACCCACCTCCCTGCTTTTTAACGTGAATAAGTTTTTAAATTTGCTGCCATACGGATTCAATCCAAAAACCCTAGTGATAACAAAATCGGAGCATACAATTTGGCGTTGTAGTTTCGAATCTATCCTCTACATCCAAAATTAAATTATACCACTGGAAAGCTAAAGGATCAAAGAATTCATTACAATAAACGAGAAAGTGACGCATCTGGCACGATGGAGGGGGAAGCTCCGCCATTTTGAGGTTATTTCGCTGCGTGTCGAGATTCCTAAATTATATAGCTTTTGACTCGTTGAAGCTACAATGCTCATTTAAATTTTAATCGTCATGAATCGTCGAAATCTATCGATTGTACATAAAATATTAAATTAAAGCAGTGAATGTAATAAGGTATTAGAATAAAAAATGTTATCAAAAATATATAATGTTGACCTACACGCGTCGAAAGCCAAAACCAAATACAGAGATCGTATATGGTTGGAAAGAGCTTCTCAAGAACAATTGAATGGTAATAATAAAACCTTAAATTATACCCGATTACGAGCCTGATCTTAATACATCAGTTATGATAGTGGGAGACTTTAATGTTGATGTCTCAAAAAACCTCACATTGCCCGACTTCATGCTCAGCGAGTTCAATTGGTCTTGTATTGAAACTTCCCCCAACAACTTTAGATAATACCTGTATTGATTAAACTTTTACCAGAAATCCCAATGTATCTTGTGGGCCATTTGTGTCGTACTTTTCGTATGACAGACATATAATTAATAAAGTTGTATTATAACACAATGATTATTTGTTTCCTTGCTTTTATCCCAAATACATAAATAAAAATATTTAATTAAAAAAATACATCCTGTTACATAAACGTATTCGCATGCAACACACGGCCGTATCCATGACACAGCCACACCATGTATTTTTTTCAGATTCAAAGTTTTACTTTTGAAAAAGGTTCACTCGCTTATAGGGTGCTCATTAGGGTTAAGATTTCACTCACGGCAGACTTTTCCCGAGCCTGAAACTTTACTTGGTCCCCATAGCCTGCAACCCTCGTACATAATCTTCCCCATCTTATCCTTGAATTGAATCTGTCACAAACCTGCTGTTATCCACAGTTTGAAATGGAATTAGTGTGCTTTTATTGAAACCTCGTTTGGAAACAATTCGAGGATTATTTCTTGTTCGGACTTGTATTGAATCTTGGTCAAGTGTGAGAATGAAGATAAAGGATCAACTCCTTTGCTAACAGAGTTAACATACATGGATGCTATTAATGAAAACAAGAACTTCACCCGATATTCATACATATATGTTGTTGTTGTTGCATGCCCCCATTGGCCAGCAGTGCTAGACCAGGTCCATTACTGGATGGGGAAAGGTTGCAGCCTCTGTTTGTCACAAGGACCAGAACACCTGGAAATAGGTAGAGGACCGACTTAGCTCAATCGCACACATTTGCTTGCACAGCCCCTTTTTAAAGGAGGGCACATTCACACATCTCACAGATAGCACTTACAGAAGAAAAATCATGCCCTAACTGGAACTCGAACCCGGGGAATCCTATAAAACGAGGAATACGTGCTACCTCTGCGCCAGAAAGCCGGCCAGCCTGACATCTGGATACTTGAACATTGCGCATTCAATTATTGTCCATAAGGGTGCATCTCAGTTTTTGACATCAGAGAATGCGAATGTCTCAGCAACAAAGTAACGCAATGAAAATCATGAAGAAACATTTCAAGTCCTTTGACAATTTGTCGCATGCTACAAAATAATTAGTAGCATGCAACAAATTGTCAAAGTTAAAAAAGATTTATAAGTACCAAGAAGAAACATTCAATATCCTAAAAAAACAATAAAATTAATCACTGGTTTACAGCAAATTGACAAAATTAAAACATATTTATAAATATCATAAAGAAAAATTTAACGTCCTAGAAAAACAATAAAAATAATCTCTAGTATGCATGAAATTGGTGAAGTTAAAACATATTTATAAATACCAAGGAAGACAATAAGATTAATTTGAAATTAAGTCTGAAATTTATACAATAACAGGTTTATATTTGATTTTTTCTATTTGACAAGAACAATTTCACTGGGTATTATTATTTTATAAAATATTTACTGATAACTGATTATAGTCTCAATAAAAAACTTTTAGCTTACAAATTACAGTCTAATATAAATCTGATTTATTCTGCTATTTTCTTGAATGCCATTTTTTCTTCTACCATTTTTTAACCCTCTATTGGCCGAATTTTTATTCTAACTCCAAAAAAAAAAAATTGTAGGAAGGAAAAATCAGAAATTATAAACCTATTTATGCAAATGAAAACAAATCTTTGTGTTTAAACAACTTTATCGCATCATAATCATGATTCGACTTTCAAGTCACACTGGCCTATAAAGTTTGCACTTCTGCGTATAATGGCTCATATGTGAAAGTTCATAAAACAATTTGCATTTGGTGTAAGGCATAAATGTACGTGCATCCATAAACATAGTTTGGTAAGCTCCGACAAAAGCACGAATAGTTTCAATTGGATCAAATGGTTTCGCGTAGTTTTACTGCCAACAGTTTGCACAGCAAATATTTTGCTATTTCGGGTTGATGAGCCTAGCAATGGTGTTGAATACTAGCATTGGCTGTGTTTGCAAAGTCATTAAGTTAAGATTTAAGCGCCAACTCATGAAAAAAGCTATAAATATTTTGTAAAATGCCGATAATTTAAAATGTAACCTGAAAGATATATGGGCCCATAGAGGGTTAATCAACTCGGAAATCTGTTATGTTCGATAAACAAGATAATGAAATTGTTGTATACAAACTTACATAATTATAATTTATGATCTGAATGATGATTATATTTTCACTTTCAAGTTATCATTATACAAACCAGAAACGAAAACTAAGTAAAACAATTTTAAGATTCGAAACCAGATGCATGATTTTTTTTCGCTTCTCCACTTTGTGTAATAGGTGACAGGCATGATACTGGGTTTACGCTCGGCCAGTCATAAAAGGACCAGTAGTCAGCACATGCGTAGAAAGGTTAAAAAATACCGGTTGGTCGGTTTGAAGTAATTGTACCGATAAGACAACATCATATTGTCCTACCGTCAGGAGAAAAACCCTAGTAACCCTAAAAGTAAAAATCCGTCGCCTTGGAAACGGGACATTCTATTACATTTTGGGGGTGGCGGAAAGGACTATATTTTATTTGGCGTCGAAAGAAAGGTTTGAAGAACCATTATCGTTAGAAGAATCGCCTATTAGAAGCCTGATTTTCCTTGGTACTTCAGCCCATGCCTGAAGCTAATATTTTGTGATTTTTGTCATAAATTAATTCTATTTCGTGTTTTACTCCGTCAATCTTTGATCTTAGCTGAGGAGGAGAACCCGCCATTTGTTTGAATTACATTGTAGATTTGCTTTACACAATGACTACATTTAAAAGTGGGAAGACTTTGCACCCTCAAGCACGATCTGCAATTCAGAATGTAACAGATTTTTTTTGAACAGCAGTCAAGTACCAAATCTTTAAAATTGCCAATTTCAAACGTAATTGGACCAAATTTTATTAGAAGCAGGGCATGAAATAGAAAGCCTGTCTCCTTACCATTGCGATTTGAATCCCAATGAATACATATGGTCATCAGTAAAAAGATGCATTGGTGTATAAAAACATAACTGTTGATTTTAAGATTGAACTTGAGCTTTCCACTCTTAAAGACACGTGAATCTTCAAGAAAATATTATACTATTTTGTTATTATTCAATGGTTTTTATTTAATTAATGGCAGCCGCAGGCCTTAAAAAATCAATACAAAACCAGTTGAAGAAATATAGTTGAAGGTTTTTCTTTCAAGGCATTATTTTAAAGCTCAAATAACAAATTACGATTTAATTTTATTCAACTGTCATAAATATATTTGCATGAGCACAAGCGAAATGAATTTTTCGCCCGATGAAGCGCGCTTAGCCAGCCAAATGTTGTGGCCTGTTTTTATGCTTACTTCCCTCTTCACTTAGACTCGTCTACCTACGGCAACCATGTTCAGGGTTTTTCTCCTGACTGTAGGTCAGTACTAGAGTATTGTATTTTTTTTCTGATTGCGCATGCTTATGTAGAATATTTCTCTTAACCTAGACTAATTCCAACATCCTTTGCAATTGTTCTTTAAGATACGAGATAGTGTTTTTTTCTATAGTTATCGCAATTTAGATAATTTGACCTTTTTATTTTATTTTGTCCTGTTTATTTAAGTAAATATCCATCACTTTAGTACGATACACAGAGAAAAAGAAAAATTCAGGGACGCCAAAACGGTGATTTACAGCCAAGCATGGAATGCCAATCTATATGATAAAATTATGGCAAACATAAATGAGTCCCTTTCTACGCATGCGCCACTTAATGGCCATTTTAAGACTGGCCGAATGTAAACCCGGCATGAAAAATAGATTAAAGAATACAAGTCAAGTTATACAGTTAATTTTCCCTTTTAACTGCACTAGAAGCAACCGAGGGTATTTTGGTGAACTCATTTGAAAAGACACGTTTGATCAAAGAGGCGTCTTCTGAATATGCATTTATTTTCAATCTGGAGATATTTTAGTACGATGTCTTCCTCGAAAGACAGACCAATTTTTAAATATGTAAGTACTCAACGATATATTACAAAAAGTTCAATCATTGATTTTTGTAATATTGATTTTTTTTGCTGACAGATTTTATATAATTCATTTGTGTATCTTTTTAGATTTTATTAACCCCTTCACTTAAAGGACGAGTGTAGATTATCATTGGTTTTTCATATCATATAACACAATGACGAATTATATTTATAATGTTGAATATTATATTAAATTAGTTTAAAATTTCTGGTGTGCTAAATCTTGCAGTACCTTTTGTTACTTAAGTTGATATCATAAATCCCAATCACATATCGTTTACTGTTACATAGTTTTAATACAAGTCAGCTGGTGTCTTGTAATAGGGATATCACTTTTTCCCCCTGATCTAGGTGTCCTGGGTTCGAGTCCTTGTTCGGGCATTGTTGTTCTTCTGTATTCTATTTGTATGGTGTGTAAATGTGCCCCCGTGCCGGCTTTTTGGCACATAGGTAGCGCATCTTCCTCTTGTTCTGGGAGTCCCAGATTCGGGCAGGGTTGTTCTTTTGTGTGCTATCTGGGAGATGTGTGACTGTGCTCCCCTGCAAAAAGGGGCTGTGCAAGCAAATTTAGTGATTGTGTAGCTAAATCGTACTCTTGGCCCTAGTTGGCGCTACTTCAAAAAAAAAGAAAAGAGACGCTCCCTTCGGCTTAAATCTACTGCTGTATCAGCAGGGGGCTTGTCCATGGCAAGTGCCATAAGTAACAACATGTGCCTCCGTGTAAAAAGGGGCGGTGCAAATGAATGAGTAGAAAAAGTAGTATTGTTGGCCCTGCTACAAAACAAGAGACGCTGATTAGGCTTAAATCGTTGACTACCTCAGCGATCTTGTCCAGGGCAAAGGCCATAAGAAACTACAACAGTACAAGTCACTACCTAGTCTGTTACTCACGGTATTTCATTCTTATAAACATTTAGTGAACATCGGATAGGGCAATATAGATTTTTACTAACGAAAAAACCCTTTATAAATTAAATACCGAAACGAATACGATTGAAGGACACTATGAAGGTCAAGGTGACTGGAGAGACTCGGAAAAATCAGAAGAAATAGACATGCTTTTATCTGATACTGATAATGAAACTCCAGATAGTTAAATATTATCAAGAAGTCATAAACACGTTGAAAGACTAACCAGTTATTTTAGTGAATGCTCTTATAGACACATCATCAGAAGGATGTATTTGGAAGTAAATAGATGCGTCTGAAATTAAAAAAAATTAAGGGAGTGCCCAGCGTAAATGTTAAAACTAGGGGCTAATAAGAAATCATTAAATTTTTTAAATAAATGTTGAATATGAACTTACGAATTATAATTATAGCCTTATATTAACATAATTTTAATAAATAATATAATATAATTATGAAATAAAATAAATTTTCTTGGATGAAAGTTGAATGATTATTTTTCATTTATTATTTTCCATTATTAAATCTTATTTCAAAGGATTAATCCTACTTTTCAATATCGATCGAAGAATCCATTTGTTAACAATGGTTTGTCAGACCATCCATTTGTTTTCTTGCTTATATTAAAGTGCAATAAGTTCTGATATAAACTTATTAGAATTTAACTAATTTATATAAAAATTAAATACGTTTAAATACAGTTTTAATTCATTTCTATTTTAACACTTTGGCACACGATGACGCATCTAACACGTGCATCAAAGTTTTAACTGGAGTTAAGTATTTAAAATTGCAAAAGTGATTTAGAAGCACTTCAATACCTCAAATGGCTTACATTATTAAAAGAATAAAAATAATAATCAATATCAAAGATGAAAAGTATAATCTGATTAGAATGATCGAATGTCAAGGAATTAACATTTGAATTTTAATATGACAGTTTTCATTGATTGCAAAATGATACAAAAATTGTTCAGAATACTTTTTTGAAAATCTGTTCGACTTATAGCTATCACATACTGTACATAGTTACTTCTTTTTATGTAGATTCTCTGCAAAGAGAAATATTTCAAAATTTTGATTAGATTTATATTTAAAAACGATATTTTAAATATATTTGAAATGCTACAGTTTATCCCCGATGAATTCTAAACTCATTAGAGTGCAAAAATCATTTGAACATCTCTTAAAATATAACATTTTTTAAAATGACGTTAATTTTAATTCATTTCTTTTGTTTATAAATTTTAATATTTATTATAATGTATCTTGTGATCTATTTATATACATGTTCGTACTGTTATGATAAATTTTATGTAAGTAATTTTACTTATTGCAATGTGTTGTAAATATAATATTGTTAATGTAAATAAATATGCAGGTTATCTGTACTAAAATTATGAGTAAATTTCTAGAAAACTTAGAGATAAATAAAGGAAACATAAATTAATGATTTTTCACACTCCGTATTCGAATCTCTTTTTCTGCTTTTATTCGCATAACTTCTGTGTCTTGACCTTTCTCCTTAGTCAACTGGGGTGGCGTTGGTGTTGTGGTAAGGTCGGATTCGAAGAGTTTCAAGTTCGAAGCCAGATTCCACTGAAGACCAGTTATGTGAGCTCGTCTGGTGTACTTTAATTCGGTTGGGGTCAAATTCCCTCCCGCTGCTGTAGGGTGGAAGAGAGGGTGTGTGTGTCAGCTCTGGTGTTGTCCTTGTCATCTGACCGTGATTCAAAATCACGTCAGCTCCAAAATAGCCTTAAGCCCTTGACATACGAATTTAACTTTCTAATTAGATAACTCATCCTTTTTTGGTAATTTATTGTTAATTTGATTTTTTAAAAATAATATATGGAGCATTTGGGATACCAAATCGTTTCATACTGCTTTTTTCGTATTTAAATACTTAATTCTGTGGCTTAATTGCACACTTAAAAAGTCCTTAATACAATGCGCCTGTCAGACACGTCATTGTTCGCAAAGTGGTTTATGGTTAAGGATTGTAGATTAATTTTTCAAAGAAATTCACCTTAAAAGAATTATGTATATTTATTTTTCATAGCAATAAACAAATATTTGTATTAGGTAAATAATTTTGCATCTAATTATTTTTCGGGGTGCAGAGGGTTAATATAACAAAAAGGAAACTAAATTATTAGTCACCTGCAATTATCCTTTCCCTTAAGCAAAATCAACGTAATATTCATTTTTCTTTCAATATATATTTTTTGTTTTGAGTAATATTTTTGCAACAGATAAATGGATTTTTTAATATTGGGTTCGTGAAATAATCGTTGAATCATAAACAGTCTCTGGAAATATGTCTTATATTAATATAATACCATGATATCATGGAACCCTTGATGTCCTCTATATATTGTAATTTTTATTTATTATATTCATTCATAATGCGTCATTACGTTTACATAGATAATGATCCGGACAACTAGGCTTCAGATCGCTTCTTGAACAAAAGTCAGTATGAATAATTCCAGATGTAAGATAGTTAATGATTTGGTGTGAAAACACTGATCGAAATAAAATGCTCTTGCCAAGAATCATAAACATGGTTAAAATAGTATTTACGGCCGAGAGTTAGTTAAGAAATCAAAGGTTGAAAGGTCCAATGTTCAACACTAACAAAGATGCACTGATACTTTTAATGGTTTCCCCGCAAAGCCTCTTCCTCAATAGTGTAGTTCGGAAATTTCGAAAGAATGCTTCAATTCAGTTATCCTCATCATCTAAACAAGGCAAGGACATTTAATTCATACAAAATAAATTCTAAACATAAGCTACTTTTGCAAACCGTTCAATTGCATTATTTTTAGCCTCTTCATGTTATTTTGAAGGACATCGTTGGGTTTTTTTATCTTGCATAAAAAAATTAAAGGATAATTGAACTTCTTATCTTAATTAGCTCTATTTTTCAAATGGATGCAATAGCCGGTTGAGCATACATGTCATTAGACTTGAAAATCTTATGCTTTACACCCGGTTTCAACGAAGAACTGCTGATTAAACGGATCTGTTGTACGCTGAAATAATTATGGTGTTTTTGTACATCAATTATTTGTCATGAAAAATTAATTGTTATTTGAAAAATGGACAAAAATTGCTTTTATATCTTGATAGTTTCTGAAGTAATAAAGTAAAGTTTAACATTTTGACTAAATTTAAATTAAAAACTAGTTAATTTAGAAAATATTTTAATAATCAGGATGTAAAATGTATTAGATTTAGTTTCAAAAGCTTAGCTTGGAGAATGTTTTGGATGATTTTTGCTTTTACACAGTGATTCAAGAAACGTTCAGAGAATATATAGTTCGTAAATATTATAATTAGTCCAGTTCAACTTTTAGAAAAATAACAAAATTCGACAAAGTATTACGGAGACAAATTGAAACGAATTTTTCATTATGAAGTTATTTTAATTGATTTTAAATTTAATTTGAAAAAAATGACATAACTTAATATTTTACAAAGTAATGAGATAAATTTAACACTTCAAATAAATTTAAATAAAAAAATTAGTTAAAATTTAGAAAATACTTTTATCAGAAAGTAAATGCATGAACTTTAGATCTTAAAGCCTGATTTGGAGAATGTTTTGGACGATTTTTTTGCTTATGTACAATGCTTCAAAAAATAAGATAATATGCAGTTTGTAGCAGTTACATTACTGTCTTCTCTTCTGGATAATAGTTGGCGATGTTTGAATAAGTAAGCATCCCATGGTGCATTGCGTTGGTTATTAAAATGAAATGAGATGAGATGCTGTTCTGTGCGAGATGTGCGCGCGTTAATGTATTGTCTTTTGTGAAACGATCATTAAAGAAATGTTCCCCAAAACATACGTCCTATTACTTCCCCTGTATTAATCATAATGATCTTCATTCAACACAAGTTTATAAATTTTGTAATTAGTGCAGTTAAATTTTCAATAAAAATAGCAAACTAAAGAAGAAATGCATAATTTTTATTAGCTCAAGCAGATCAGCTTACCCGAGTTCACAAATTTTGTTTAAATCCATTTTAACATCCATAAATATTTCAAATTTTCTTCTTTTAATTAATGGATTTTTATTTAATTCCAGAGTATGCTTTAAAATTTTCATTTCTTTTTTCCGTTTATTTCTTTAACAGACTCAACACTCGGACAGCGTAATTTTAAAAAATTCCAATTTGGATGCAGTGTTTGCAAATAAGTTCAAATATACATAAGCAACTGGAGAGTTAACGATTTGTTTAGAATTTTCAGTTCAATAACAACATTCAATAAACTGCAATGTGTATTTTCCACTAAAGTCTTCTTACTGGATTGCATTTTGAAATTATAGAAACGAAAGTGGAGATTTAGATAAAGGAAGACCCAGAAATCTCCAAGCATTGAAAACATCTGCAAGTTGAAAATAATGACTTGAGTTCAGTACTGATGGTACCAAGTAATTTTATGACTCAAAAGGACATGTCTCAAATTGTCATTTTTTTGCCAACTGTTTGAAAGTTTGTAGAGGAGGAGGAGGAGATGGTAGAGGACGATTATTTGACCACTTATGGGTCAATTATCTCGAAGAGAATATCAGTTGGACATATTCGGTCAATGTAAGGATGGAAATTGCTACAGCCTACAATCCTGTCGATACAACAACAAATCCTGTCGATACTGCTACGTTCAGTGATGGCGGGGTGGTCGGCTGTACACAAGAAGTAGAGATTTAGTGTAGAGATTAGTAAAAGTTGCGTTTAATGGGCCCCTTGCCGCGCCAAGGATGCCAAGTCTCTAATAAAGATGGCGGATAAAGTAAACAAACACTTCTGTAGAACAGTTTCGGTTACTACTTTCCGCAATATAATTATGAGTTTTTTTACCGATAAGTATTGTTGTTTTTTTCAAACCGGCTGCAACGGTCTGTTGGGTGCAGAGCAAAAGTTAGAACATGCGATGCCTTCGTCATCTGTAAAAGGCACCTTGAATTTTTGAGCTTAAAAACATCCTAAGGCTTCGCTAACAGCAGGACCGGGAAACCAGTAGCTTCGCTTGCACATTGAACATAAGGACTGCGTGGATAACAGAAACTGCATATAATCAAAAGAAGAGAAAGAACGAAGGAAGAAACAAGCAAACCATTCTCCATACATAATTTCAAAGATGCATCCTGTCTTTACTTCATCGACTAGTAAAGTCGACTAGTCGACTTTGCAAAAGAACAAAAATTTTCTGCTCGTATTGACATTAAAAATGAAATCAGTGTCTTATTAGTTGTAAAAAACTTTAATTATAATAAAAAAAAACAAATTAAAATCTTTAGTCCACATTAACATGTCAGAACATGATATCTTTGGGATGAGGCTTTTGGCGTCAATAAAAATCCGTAGACGAAAAATAAAAATTTTATTATCTGCAGGAGCATCTCAAAAAATCAGCTTTTAATATTGCGTTGGCATTGCATTGACAAAAGCTATGATTAAAAAAAACAAGTTAATGACTAAAGAAAATAAAACATAAAAATGTCATTCCAGGAACGTGATTCTATGAAATGAAATAAATAAGAAAGGTGATAAATGCGATTTTTTAAACAATCAATGCGAGACAAAGTTATTTTGGATCGTTTGCAATTCTAAAGTGACTCATTCAACGAAACGATTAAAATGAATAAACATATAATTTAGCACGAGCACGTGGTGTTTTTCCGTTTAAGAAATCATGTTCTGACATGATACATTGAAATAGGAATTGCAGATTTCATTTCAATCTTTTATTTTTTATTTAACATTTTTTAAAAAAATTAGTTGTTTATCTTCAACTCGCCCATTGTTAAAAGTAGTAAACAAAACAACATTAGGGTTGTTAAAAGAGCGTTTCTTTGGGTTACCATATTGGCGACAAACACGGGAAGCACACTAATCTTCACTTCGACCTTTAGATTTTTTGAATCATTGATTTTGTTTGTATTAAAATTGAATTTAAAATGTTTTAAAGTGCTCTTTTCATGGTTTTGTGACATTCTATGGAAAATATAGTCAGAGTAAAATACGATAAGTTGTAGCATTTTTTTTTTCTTTTCTAGCTTCCACGAAAGTCATTTCGAATTCCAAAGTTTCAGAATTCATTTAAGGAATTGGCATGTGCGGGAGTCCAAATTATTAGTGGAACAGCTCTCGCTACCTACTCGTATGATAATCCAACTCACAGGATTTTGCCCTTCATGTATACAGCAATTGCCATTGGAGGCGCTTATCATGTCTTCAAAATCATGCTGAAAGTGAGTTTCGTTTCCTTTTTCATAAAAGTAAGACCTGGATGAAAAAAAATTATCTTTACTTTAGAGTCTTATGTGTAAAATCATTGATTAATATTTAGTTTTATATATACAAATAGAAAGTCTGATATTTAGGAAATTTCAATATTTTCATAGAATGTTATTTCCAGAAACCCAAAATTTCAACTGATTTCCAGAATTCCATCCCAAAATTCTAAGAACAAATTCTTGTTAAGTGTGTTGTTTGTCTTCTCTGTACGCTAGTAAACATGTTAAATTCAAACTTTTTAGACTAGATTCAGGAAATTTGCTATGTTGATTTTAAGATTTCTATATTAACATCCTATTGATCGTATATTTTTTGTAAGAATTACCGTGTATTATCAGTGAATTCTTCGAAAATCGAATCAATTACATTCGTTTTTCGAAGACGTCGTATAGCGTTTCCGTTCAACAGCTTTATGTAATCGATAGACGTTAGAAGACGTTCCCGGTAATGTATGGTAGTCGAAAAACGCTCACGTCAACAACGAATGGCTATCGAAGGATATTATATGCTGAACCCGTTAAACAATGAATGGCTATCGAAGGACGTCACACGACTTTCCCGTTCAACAGCGTTCAACCATAATCTGTGGTAATCTAAAGACTTTCTCGTTCAACAACGTATAGTTAATGAAGGACATTGTTTGATGCTTCCGATCAACAATGAATGGCTATAGAAGGATATTATATACCATAACCGATCAGCAATGAATGTCTACCGAAGGTTGTCATATGACGTACCCGTTCAAAAGCATATGGTAAACGACGGACCTTATATGACGTATCCGGTTAACAATGTGTGGTACTCGAAAGACTTTCTCTTTCAACAAATTATAGTAATCGAAGGACATTGTTTGAAGCTTCCGTACACCAATGAATGGCTATCGAAGGACATTATATGCCATAACAGATCACCAATGAATGGCTATCTAATTATGTCATATGAAGTTACCATTCAAAAGCGTATGGTAAACGATGGACGTTAAATGAATTATCCGGTTAGCAAAGTATAGTAATGGAAAGAAGTTCCCGATCAACAACGTAGAGTAATTAGAGGTCGTTGTATGACGCTCGAGTCAACAACGAAGGGCTATCGAAGGACATCATATGTCATACCTGGTAAACAATGAATTGCTATCAAAGGACGTAATATGGCATTCCCGTTCAACAGCGTATGGCAATCGATGGACGTTATGACTTTCCCGGTAACCAACGTATGGTTATCGAAAAACGTTCTCGGTCAACAATGTGTAGTGATCTCGAAGTATGGCGTGTGATACTTTCGACCAACTATGAATGGCTCTCGAAGGACGTCATATGGTATTCACGATCATTAGAGAATGGTTATAGATAGACGTTATATGGCTTTCTTTGTTTAACAACGCGTTAAAGTTACTTCTGTAAATTTAAAGATTGAAAATGTCCAAATTTTTAGCGAAATTCATGGGAAAAAAATCAGATCGCGATAACTATAAACTGTAAATTGCTAAATGAATAAAATTTCTTATTGTTTCGAATAGTTCTAAACCCAGAAATATGGTTAAAATATATCTCCACTATGTTTTTCTAAAAGAATTGCTCCGTGCCTGTTCGGATACCATAAAAGAACCGAAATTCAAAAATATTATTTTATTATTAAATGATTTAAATGAATAATATATTCTTTTTATAATACAAGCAGTTGAGATGGTATAAATAATATATAAATTCATTTTGAGCCTTATTTAGTATACTTTAAAGCAGACTATTTTCAAAAGCTTAGTGTTCAAAAGCTTGATGAGAAGAAATTATACTTACTAGAGTCTTAATTTAATTGATTAAAAAGGTCTTCATATAAATATTCCTGTAAAAAGAATGTTATAATATAACATGTAATAATTTTTATCCATCAGTAATATTGTTTTTGCATAATATTATGTGAATACCATAGTTTCAATTGCAAAACTACACCATGGACTAATGATTCAGCATCAAGGTTTTATTACTGGATGAGGTTTTAACAACTAGCTTTTTATTACTGGAT
>JAOUZG010051955.1:323608-346358 GCA_026289955.1 Argiope argentata | reverse complement strand
TGAGGTTTTAACAACTAGCTTTTTATTACTGGATGAGGTTTTAACAAGATTTCAAAATTAGCTTGAGGTTCTAGAAAAAAATTATGAAGACTGGAATTGCTCTTCCGCAATTCTTTTGTATTGTGATGGGGATTAAATGTGCGCTAAAAATGGTGTTACACCGGAAAAAAAAGTTCATAATTAAAATAAAGAAAATAGAATTTAAAATAGAAATGGCTCACGCAAAAGAGCTTTCATAATACTCTGCAGCAACAATGTTCATTAAGGCGTAATTAATAAACAATTTACCTAAGATAGACAATTTAAATTTAAAAAATAGAAAAATAAAAAAAGTTAAAAAAAAGAAATTTTTTCCTATAGTTACTCTAAGGCGATGTTGATAAAATATTGACTTCAAACTAATAAATTTAAAAAATTATGTTCAAACAATGTTAACCGAAACCATAATTTTTTAATTTCGACTTCCATCCAAAGTAATTGCATTCTAAATTCTTATGTGGAAGCCTATCCTGATAAGAAAATCGGAAACTACTCATCAGATTAATGCTTTTTATTAACAAGCCATATAAAAAAATCAATACATAAGTTTCTTGAAGATCCTGAAGAAAAATTTACAAATCCAAACACATTGAAAGCTGAATTTTCAATATTTGAGGCAACGAATAAAGGAACAATAAAACTTAAATTTGTTATTTGATGCCATGAAAACTATAAAACAAAGCTCAGTAGAGTATATTCAATTTCGGGCAATATTGTGTTCAAAATAAGAACAAGACGCAGTTCAGCGGATATTTTATGTGTACGGATAATTAGTGTAAATATAATTATTTTTGAAATTTTTGTTCCACTTGTTACTTGTATAAGAAATATAGGTACTTACTCATTAGTCCATCGATCTTTATCGCCAAATTTGAAGGAGGCGCCAATGAATTGCTAAACTGTCATTATTTAAAAAATTGTTGAAACCTTTATTGTCGTCCGACATTTTGTTGGATTCCATGGCGTCGACGGTTTATCGCCAAATTTGAATCCGTCGCCAATGAGTTACTAAACTGTTGGTGTTGACGGTCTAATACGCATATGTAATTTTTAATTATTTTTTTATATTTTGATTTTGACATTGATTTCCTTTTATGTTATTTGATATAAGTTAAAATATTTTTTTTATTTTATTTTTTGACAAAAATACGAAACCCAACAAAAACCAATTTTTGCGAAATATTAAATTCGAAAACCAGCTTTTCTGTTTTTGTACAAACCCTACTATTAATAGTTAAAGAAAATGTATACAATTAGATAAAAACAAATCTGTATAGAATTTACTCTTTTTTCAATAACTGTGTATACTTCTATTTAACCAATTTGAAATACTCGTTCCAGAAACACTGTTCAGAACGTATTGGAACTAATAAAATTCAGTCAGCTTGGGAGTTGGCGAATGGAGCTCTTGCCTATTCGGTAGGGGTGTACGCATTCAGTGAAAGCTTGAAACAGGACGATGAAATTTGGATCCCTTCTCTTGCAGTTGCCGCATCTGGTTACTATTTCTCTAAATCAGTTTTTGATGATGTAAGTGGAATAGAACTCTTATCATTGATTGAATGTTACTATTAAATAAATAGGCTATTTTCAAAAAAAAGTAACTACTTGGATCATTTTTCTGAATTTACATCTTTATATCTTAAATTTAATTAACCGTTGACTCATGCTGATGATTTATTTCTGCAGTTATAGTAAAAAGATTAAATTGAAATCTGCTATGCATATTTTAATGTATCATGTCGGAACATCATTTCTTGAACGGCCAAGCACCACGCGCTCGTGCAATTTAAATTATATTTTTATTCATTTTAATTGTTTCATAGGATGTTTTCTTTAGTATTGCAAATTATTCAAAAAAACTTTGTGTTGCATTGATTGTTTAAAAAATTATCACATTTCCTATTTATTTCATTTCATATAATCACGTACTCAAAATGACATTTTTTAAGGTTTTATATGCTATAGTCATTAACTTATTTTTCTTTTAATAAGAGCTTTTGTAAATGCAATGGCAATGCATTATTAAAAACTGATTTTTTGAGATGCTCGTGCAGATAATAAAATTTCAATTTTTTGCCTATGGTTTTTTTCGCCTACAGATTTTTGTTTACGCCAGAAACCTCCTTTCTGAAATATCATTATGTTCTGACATGATAAAAATAGTAGCAGAATACTTACAATGGTAAGCAATAAATATCAGCTAAAGAAAGGAATTTAAAATTTTGAATAAATCAAATTTTTAAAATTATTTTTCTCTTGAACTTACTTATTCTGCAGTAAAATTTATAGACTTAAAAACAATAAAAGAAATTTTCTTAACTCCAAGGTTTGTAAATCAAACCAAAAACCATAACATTAGACAATGAACGAGGAAAATTAATATTTTCAACGTCAGTAAACTCACTACCGAACTTCTTAAATATTCTGAAAAAATAAATACATAGGTATGATTAAACATTTGATTCCTAATCAATCTTCTACTTATATTTTTTTGACACAGTAAGTTATAACAAACCAGTTATAATTAATGATGCATGTTTTTTGAAAATGTTTAACTTTTTGCTATTTCAGTTAGTACCAATTTTTAACAAGAAACCATTTTGGCTACTCTGTTACCTGACGTTTGAGCCCTTACTTATAGCAAGTGCAGCTATATACTTGATTTATTATCGCCAACATGAAGAAAGCTGCCTCTATTGGCTCCCATTCGTCTTTGTTGGGATTACTGGATTTAATATTGCCACAGAAGGATTCAGTAAAGTAAGTACTGACCCTTTACATTTCAATTTTAAGTATTAGTAGTCATTTTTAAATGAAGTATTATATTTTTTGTTTTGTAATGATGATAATTATAAAAGCCATACAGTAACATTTTCTTACATTAATATTTAGAAGTTATATAACAAACTTATAATTATGAAACTCTTTAGAAATGAAAGGACTCGGCAAGTTTGCATCATTTTAATTATGCACCTTGTTGCTTCTCAAAGTGTAAAGTAATAAAACTTTTTGATACATTTCTGTGTTTATACTTTTGTATTTAACTTTTACTAAGTATTCTTTTTCACACCAGCAATTAATAATAGTTATTATTAGTTGGTCTTATATCTACTAAGCAGCCTCAAATAATCATAAATCTATTTTTTCGTTAGCAGAGGGCAAGCGAAATATAGCCAAATAATTTAAAATTCCACCGAAGGAAATTTGGCGAAAAATCGCCAAATGTAGAATTCCCATGACTATTTTGTCATTCGCTTCTCTTGGCTACTGGGCTCGCGTTTGGTTCACAATTGGCGACATTTGTGCCCGTCTAACGAAAAAGCTCTTATAAATACTTTTATTTAGACATCTCTAAATTATATAAATTTTCAGATAATATCAGATAATTGGTCGGTACAATTTATCTTTCAGTTAATTTTCATGTCAGTTAGTTTTACTCATCAAATTTTAAGTGTTTAAACTATATAGGCGTTTGGAATGGAGCATCTAGTATTTAGTCATAAGGAAAAAAAAGTCTAATTTTAATGATTTCAAAATAAGATATGTGCACATAAATGCTGATAAAATTTTGATATGTGCACATAAATGTTGATAAAATTTTGATATGTGCACATAAATGCTGATTTGATATGTGCACTTTAAGGATGACATATTCTTCTTATTTATCCAAAAAAAATTTGGCGTAGTTTCAAAATATAACTAAACTAACAACACTTGATCTGCACTTCATTATTATAAGAATTAATATCAAGATATATAAAACTGTGGAAAAAAATATATAATTTTCTTTACAGGCAGATAAGAGAGGTGATAATTCGTTGGTGCTTAAAATTATTAAAACAATGATGGGTGGATGCGTTTTCACCGTCAGCAATCTAATTCTGACTATTTATGGATCGATGAACAACTTCCACTCGATATGGATCGCTTTCATGATTGTCAACATCTTCTTTGGGGCATTTCTCATCTTCGGATCCCTTACATGCGTGAGTATATTTTGAGTATTATCGAATTGATTCATGAGTCTTTGCTTTGGGAATTATTTGATTATACAATATGTTGAACAACAGTATAGAACATTATTAGGCAACAATTTAGAACATTATTGGGCAACACTGTAGAACATTAAGTTGGATCCCGAAGATAAAACTTATGTCAGAGTGCTTGCTCAGAAACCATAAAAATCATGTTAGAAAAACTTTTTTTCTTTAGGATGGCGAGATACAAATGTTATAAACGATATCCTAAAATTAACACAAGATTTGAAGTTGCCACAATTTGTGCAGTAAAGTGTTGGCAACTCCTTTTTTTTAAAAAAAACCATTTGACAACTGAAGGTTTAGGTTTAGGGTTAGTAAAAATGAAATATTACACTATAGAATAATGTGTTAGCACTAGATTTGAATTAAATAAAAAAAGCAGATTTTCTTTATATTTTTACATTTTTATTGATCCGTAATATACACAGGATAAAGAATAACACATAGGGTAAATAACCTCCAAGACTTCGCTGGTCCATGACCATTTTGCAGAAATATGGTTTAATTTCGTTGATGTAGCGATGAATTCCCTCCTTTAATGCACGCGTACTTTCATACTAGAATTTTGATTTCAAACAACCTTGAAAAAATGCAGTATCCTTGGGACCAATCACACTATCCTTGGGACCAATTCTGAAATTTTCCAACTGTGGCATCAAGAAATCATTCTTGAAATATTGCTGAACGATGAAAACGGGTTCCTCTATAGCTATCATGATGACGAACTCAAATGTCTCGTTGATTTACGAACTGTGGCATCAAGAAATCATTCTTGAAATATTGCTGAACGATGAAAACGGGTTCCTCTATAGCTATCATGATGACTAACTCAAATGTCTCGTTGATTTACGAACTGCGGCAGCTAAATATTATTCTTGAAATATTGCTGGACGATGAAAACATGTTGCTGTATAGCTATCAAGTGGTGTTTTAACAGAGTTGGCAACAATTTATGGTAGGAATGATGACTAACTTAAATGTCTGGCTGGTTTTGAGATACCCTTTTTAAATAAATTGAATGAAATAAACTATTAGCTATTAAATGGTTTTTGATAGCATTGGCAACGCTTTTCTATATGAACGATGACTAACTCAAACCCGCCTTTGTCTTGTTACTCTTTTTAAATAAGCTGAATGAAATAAAGATTATGCATTGCAGAAAAGTACAGGGTATCCATAATTAAACGACCCTACTTTAAAGTTGTCAATAAGCGAAACTATTGTTCAGAAAGTTATGAAATTTTGTATAGGACAATAATAATAATAATAACTTGTGCTCGAAAGTTGTTGACGTGCTCGCAAATCTGGGACAATTTTGTTCTGAATTAATGATGCCTATCCCTGCCCGGTAATCGAGCATGTTACCGGACCTCTCGCACTTCTTTTTTTCATACAAGATGGAGCTCCTCCACACATTAGCTGTTGTCTAAAGGATGTTCTCCATAATCATTTTACAGAAGAACGTGTCATCGGCCGTCATTTTCATGATCTGTGGCCTCCCCAGTCTCTAGATTTAAATCCATGGGACTTTTGGCTTTGGGGAAATTTAACACATCTGGTAAGTCGCGATAATCCAAAAGCTTACCTGATTTAGAAAGCAGAATCTCACGGTATGTTACTATTTCTCAGAATACACAACATGCTATCTTACGATTCCAGATGGTAATGGAAAATGATGGTGGTCATGTTGAACATGTTTTGTTGTAAACATATTTCCCAAAAATATGTTAAATGTGTAATTTATTTTAAAAACGGCCCCTAATGGCAAACTTTTGAACTATTTTTTTATTCGCTCAAACTAATTCCCACCCCTTCATTATGTCCTATGCGAAATTTCGTAACTTTCTGAACAATAGTTTCGCCTGTAGACAACTTTAATGTAGGGTCGTTTAGTTATGGACACCCCGTACATTAAAAGGCCTTTATTTGTTAAAAAAAAGTCTCGCTTTTCAATGATGAATCAAAATTTGTTTTCAACTAAGGGAAAGGTAAATGCTTGGTGAAACTTTAATAAAGAACTAAATTCGTAAAATAAGGGGAAATTGTGAAACTTGGGGATGGAATTGTGGTCGTACGGAACGGATTGTTGTATTAATAAGCAATTTGAAGCGTTTCTGGACTCGTATTTAAATTTTTGTTAATGCTTCAAAACAAATTTACATTCAAACAAACGAAAAAGCCTCTAATAGTTCTTCAACCGATAATAAAATGAAAATCTATAAAATTCTCTGAAATTTGCTTGTAAATAATACCTGCTTCCGGTGATGGAGTAAAACGAACTTAAAAATTCAACCTGCCTTCACCATGATTTCGGCCACGGCTTTGCTTTCATCAAATAATTTAAAAACTTAACATTAGATATATAAACTTTTGATTTCCCTCGCTTTAGCGTTTTCATTCCCATTTTCTTCTCTGTGCTTTTTTCCGTTAGTAAATTTCTTAGGTGAATTCTTGATCCAGTTAAGAGAATCGAGTACATAGAGACAATCCTGCCAAGTTGTAATTTTTTGTTGGTGATAAGACGCCAAATGTGGCAACCTTCTTCAATATTTTCTAATAATTCTAAAAGTGAAAAATAAATTCCTCAAATGCGATACATCGCCAATGTTTTCTACCCTTGCATTTTATGTCTCCAAAAACCTCAAATAAAAACATGTTATTGCATGATAAAGCATATTTACAAATTTTAAAGAAAGTGCCATGCAATCTAATGATTCAAAATCTTCTATAGTTCAGAAATATAGCATTCATAATTTCAAGTGACAATTGGATATATAGTCTAAAACTAGAGCTTGTATTTGCGTTTCGATCAAGCAATCAGAGAAATCGCACTCATAGACCCGCAAATATTAAAAGTAGGTTAAATTAATAGGAAATTCCAAAATATGGATAATGGTTTAACCCAACCACATTGCTGTGAATTCACTATTTTGAAAATTTGTTATGTGTTTGTGTTCTTGAGTATACAACGACAATAAGACAAAATATTTTCTGTTAAGTATATTATAATGGTTTAACCCAATCACATTGCTCTGAATGCACTAATTATTTTCAAAACTTGTTCTGTATTTGTGTTCTTGAGTAAACAATGACAATAAGACAAAATATTTTCTGTTTAACTATAGTAATTTAAACTAAATTCGAACAATTTTCTCGACAGCTTCGGCGATATATTGAGTTGGACACTCAAATGTTCCTTTTCTGCACTGGTCTGATTGCTGGGCCTCTCATATTCTCCTCTGCGTGCTTCACGATTCACTACGTGGAAGATGCACCTATGGTGCGTTTTATATTCCTACTTCTAGCTGGATTAGGGCATTTTCTTCTCTGCAGATCGATCTACGTGGTAAGTATAGATGTTCTTCATAAAAGGAAATGAGAAAGAGAAAAAAATCCCTGTTCACGAAATTAGGGAAATGAAGTGGAGAAAAATCCCCGTTAATAACCCGGTAAAATTCCTGTTAAAGGCAATTAGGGACATGAATTAAGAAAGATGCATCTATAGTGTGTTTTATATTACTTCTTCTAGCTAGATTAGGGCATTTTCTTCTCTGCCGATCGATCTACGTGGTAAGAACAGTTGTCCTTCATAAAACGAAATGAGAAAGAGAAAAAAAAATCCCTGTTCACGAAATTAGGGAAAAGAAGTAGAGAAAAATTCCCGTTAATAACACGTATAAAATTCCTGTTAAATGAAATTAGGGACATTAATTAAGGAAGATGCATCTATGGTGTGTTTTATATTACTACTTCTAGCTGAACTAGGGCATTTTTTTCTCTGCTAGGCAAAAATTAGGATATTTTTTTTACTGTAGATCGATATATGAGGTAAGTGTAACTGTTCATACAACGAAATGAATTAGAGAGAAAATCGCTGTGAACGAAATTAGGTAAATGAAGTAGAGAAAAATAAGCTTAAATAGCCCGCGTAAAATTCCCGTTAAACGAAATTACGGAAATGAATAAGGGAAATTCCCTTTAAACGAAATAACGGAAATGAATAAGAAATTCCTGTTAACGAAATTAGAGAAATGTATTAGAAGAAAAAAATTTCTTTTAATAACAGTTGTTCAAAAATGTACAAAACTAAGTACATCATTGTAGTTCCTGTGACCAAATTTGTTGTTACTAATGGCAGTTTTCAAGACCTCTGACAGGCCAGTCAACGTTTAAAGCCGATTGAGCTTCTCTTGTTTTTTATTACTGCCAACTAGGACCACGAATACGACTTTGCTACACACGTGTCACGTACATTTTTTAAGGGGCGGACTTCATTCATGCATTTCATTAATTCATCCATAGATCGTTAATTTAGATCTGGAACAGAGAACGATCTCCTTTGAAATAGTACCGCCAATGGTATTTCTCTTGACATGGATTACTTTGTGGCCACAACAGATTTAATGTGTGCCAGCCATCAACACGCACGGAGAGTCTTTGACTGATGGGTTTTTACTCCCAGCCCGAGGGACGCGAATCAAACGGTCTACCAACTAAGCTATGCCGGCCCTTTGACCAAAGTTTGACTTTTCAGTTTTGCACAGCAGGAGGTTTTATAAATTACTTGATAAAAGCATGTATACTATGGCAAGAACACTGATTGAAATATCCAAGAAATAATATGTCTATTGACGACAAATAACTCATAAAAATTCCGGCTATTGATTCTTTTATTCGGAACATTTTGTCAAAGTTTTAAAAAGTTAAGAAATATTTAAACAATTTTACACATTTTTAATGTATTAAAATTTAATATGTAACGTAAAATGAAATATTTTCCTTTTTGGGGGGCCAATATACGTTTTCTATAGAAGATTCTTTGTTTGCAAATGTTTGATGTCTTTAAATGTCGTTTATTTCTTTGGGGTTGTTTCGTGCTTAATGGGGCAGCCCCATCAAGTTTCCTTCATGGCCTCTGGAAAGATCGGTGTGTTGCTTGTAATATTACCAAAACTGATATTTTGGAAATTACGGTGAATTCGAAAAATGTAACATTATAATCCTTATCCTTTATTTTAAATCCAAAGAAACTTTCAGACTAAATATGTTCTTTAAAAGAATGTCAATAGGATGTGATCGCCTCAGAATATTTGAAGGCTTCTAGTATAGCCTGTTTACACCAATCAATTTTAATATTCTATAACAGGAAGTATAACCGCGTTTATACATAAAAATACTTTACTTTTATTCCTTTTTCATTTTTTCTTATGGATATTCGGAAATGGAAAAAAATATGAATTTCTGAACTCTATGATGTAGCTGTTTTAATTCCGACGCATACGCATATATAGCCTTTTCCAATTAGCTTACTTGTCAGAGAAGGGAAAGAAAAGAAGGGAAAGACGTTTCTTTCGTCTGTCCATATGAGCATACATTTTGAATTTCTTTCCTTACGATGAAAACTCGTTACTTTTAACCGAATTGTGAAATATTTTTATTTAATATTCTTAATGTTTAAACAGATTTATTAATAAAACCATTAGAATTTTGTTTCTACTTTTTTGGGGGAAAATTGCACTATTTTTATAATAGTATTTACAAAGTGTTAATGATATTTTACATCCTTAGATGGTATTTTCTCAAATTCTAATCTTTAGTATGCTTTTCTTTAAAAAAATATATAACTTAAAGTTTTTAATGCATATATTTTGCTCAAATTTGGTAAAATTTCTCAATATGTTCCTGAATTAGAGAATGAGTAATCGATTCATTTAGAAGCATTTTACAGTTGATTTAGAGTTTCCTATTTTGAAAATTGACATTTTCGTGCCATCAGTAGAACCCCAATAGTTAACATAGTCGATTTTTTTGAGATCGAAAACTAGATAATATATTTTTTAATCTTTCTGTAAAATTTTAACTAAATCATTTGATAAATTTCTATACTAGAAGCTTTATGCTTCATATATCTTTTTAACCAAAAAAAACTCTTTAAAAAATAAACTTTTGCCTCTGAACAGGTATATTTTGATTTCATAATGTTATTTCAATCTTTCGTATGCAAATATTCAAAATATAACTATTTCGAACCTTTTATAAGAAGTTTTTCATTCTCGTAGTTACAGATCTTCATGAATTATATAATAATTTGAATAAACCACATTTTTATGTGGTATTCGAATTCTAAGTATCATTTACATTAGAAGGTATCTTTTTTGGTTATTGTGCGTGTTTTCGTATATAAGAATAAGCAGCCTGTGAAACTTTTGGCATATTTGATTCAAAATTGGACTTATATCCACAAATATGAATCTAAATCTAATCTTTAGAATATGATGCAATCATATTAAAAATCATTCGAGCATTTCGTTACGATTTCAAATGGTCATTTTCACATGTACACTGACGCCTTGGCATGTGTCTGTGACAAAGAATTCGGTTCAAACATTTGAATAAACGAAATAATCTAACTTTTTTGCACTACGAAAAATAATTAGATGCAAAATTATTCACCTAAAGCAAAGATTTGTTTATTGCTATGAAAAATAGACATAAATCTTTTAAGTTGAATTTCTTTGAAAAACTAATCTACATCTCTTAATCGTCATGTAGACATTTTTAACAATTAAATTTGAAAAATAAAACGTCAAAATGATGCACGATCTTGAATGGTGAGTAGTGAGAGGCGCCATCGGAATGCAAAGGGTTAATAAATTTTCACAATTCTTCCTTCTAAATTTTTTACGCTTGAATAACCGGATTTACGCTTGAATAACCGGATTTATAGACAGACATTGAATAAAAAAAATTAAATTGTTCCTTAGATCTAGATTCAAAATTAAACAATTGAACAAAACGGTTCAAGGATGAATTTTTACTTTTGCAATACTTTTTCACATCTTTTATTATTTTCGTCTTATGTGAGCTGCAAATTGATATTTTTCAGAAATCTGATGATTTTTCTTTGATAAATGTATTTTTCAAGTTAGCAAAAAGCATTAACTCAACTTTTTTTTTTAATACTTTTCAGTTTTACAAGATGCTTCCTTTGCCCATTCTTCAAAAATATTATCTGCGCATGTTGGGTCCCGTGGTGACGGTGTACAGTTCTTTGGTTACAGCTGGCATTGGCCGCCGCATGGGATGGCGATTCTCTCTGGTAATCATGCCTTTCGTACCGGCTGGAGTGTATGCCACTTACAAAGGTTTCAGAAAAGTAAGCATTTATACATTCATTTCTATATATAATTATTATTTCCTTTGAAATATTGATTAACATTTTATGAAGATATGAACGTATCTTGCATTCCTATGAAAATCTAATTCCAATAATCTAATTATAATGGCCTGTGGAAAATTTAGAAACAGCCTATAGATGGCGCTCTCGCCAGTGTAAAAATTGAACTCCTCACCTGAGAAGGAAAGAATTTCGTTTTAGACTTCGATGGCGAAAACAGCCAAACTATAAGTTCCTTTTTGGATTCCCCTTTTTGGAAGTTTAAAAGCAGTTAAACTTGAATATTTGTATTGTGTGTCGTCAATGTGTGTGTACGTGTCTCAAATAAATGTTTGTGTTCATGATATGATCTCTTTTCTTTCCCGAGCCGTTTGCTTGCAACACTGAACCGAACTTTAGAACTTTTTTACAGGCCCTTTAAAATGCCTCATTCTTAGATCATTCATTAAAGTTATAGTCAGAAGAAACAAAATTAAAAAAAAAATGAAATCTGCTATGCATTTTTCAATGTATACAAAACGTAATTCAATTTAAACAGAGAATTTCTTGAACGTTTGAGCACCACGAGCTCATGCAAGTTGAACCTTTGCACTCGGAAAAATAATTGCATGCAAAATAATTCCCCTAATACAAAGATTTGTTTATTGCTATGAAAAATAGATAGACATAATTCTTTTAAGACGAATTTTTTTGAAAAATTAATCTTCCCTTAACCATTATGTAGATATTTTTCACAATTAAATTTGAAAAATAAACAAATAAAACGTCAAAATGATTCACAACCTTGAATGGCGAGTCAGAGGCCCACTCAGATTGAAAAGGATTAATTTATATTTTTATCCCTTTGAATACCTTCTTTGAATTAATAGCTTAAGTATTGCAAACGATCTAAAGAAACTTTGTCTCTCATTTATTCTTTAAAAAAATAACACATTTCCTGTTTATTTTATTTCATATAATCACGTGTTCAAAATTACATTTATTTGCTGTTGTAATTAACCTATTTTTTAAAAATCGGAGCTTTTGTAAATGCAGTGGTAAAGTGTTATTAAAACATGAATTTTTGAGATTTCTCGTGCAGATAATAAAATTTTTATTTTTCACCTACGGGTAATTTTATATTTCGATAGCGGATTTTTGTTGGCGCTGCAAACTTCATTCCCAAATGAACATCAGGTTTTGGCATAGTTATTTGAATTCTTCTAGGTTTCTTCCTAAGATTTTCCTAACATTTACCAGATACTGTGATTTATGCTTATTAAAATAAAATAACTATTTTATGGATCTGATCTATACATTCACAAGTATTTTTGTTATTTTAAAACTCATATTAGAAAAATTCGTAGAGTGTAATGTGAAAAAATGTGTAAATTTGAGAGTATTTTTTTGGTTCAGCATGAAATCATAATAATGAAATATAACTAGTTATTGGGATTCCTATTAGCATATGAATCAGAATAACTAATTATACTTCAGTAGAATATTTGAATAATTCTTAATGAATTCCATACGAAAGGTTTTTTTTTTAAAAAAAGTTTTTTTTTATATCTGAAAAGGCGATTATGGTTTTTAAAAAGTGAAGTCACAATTTTATTTATATAAAAATTTTATTCACTTGCATTTTCATTATATATCTTTGTTTGAAATTATTAGAAAAATTAATTTACTGATATATAATATAATATTGTACTGACTTGATCCTGGTCGATCAAATAAACGGGTAGCGTTTAAACACAAATGTCTTATTTACAGCTTTATACAATAACAAAAAACACGCCCTCTTGGTTAATATGCTGGGAAATATTTTCATCTGGGATAATAGTTCCACGTCTATCACAAGGAAAACTAACAGGCTGATAGCGTATTCGGTTACTGCCTGTAGCTCTATGGATACTGCATGTAGCTCTATGGATTACTCCCTGTAGATCTTTAGTCAATAAATTCGAGTTCACGTGTATCTCTTCAGCGCGTCTCACAGCTTCTCAGTTCAGCTAACAGCTCATCTCATCCAGTCTCTGATCGAATCAGCTGGTTTCGCCAGATCAGCTCGTCTTCTCGTCTCAGATCACCTCCTCTCCACGCCTCTTCCTTTCTAAACCTTCCATTTTAACCTCGGTCAAACACCGCCTCTCAGGTTCGCATTGGTGCCCTGAAAATGCCGATAATCCAACAATTCTTCAGAAATATTCCCAATAGTCAGCAGTTAACCGTGGGAATATTTTCTACTCGTTCACACCCTTAAGACCCTCCACAATAGAGAAATATTCACACCTGGAGATTTCAGTACTTCTTTCTTCAAAGGGTGGTTAACGCATGTGTTGTTCATTATTGGAACTTATTCAAGTCCGGGTGGTCCCATAGGAGAAATAGTTACATCTGGTGTTTTGACACGGTTTCCTTCTTCAAAGGGCCGTAAACTGCATGTGTGGTCTATTATCTAGACTCCCTTCCAGTTCAGAGGGTAACATCAAAGGGGGAGAAACACAATGCACAACAAAGGAAAGAATCGTATCACTCCTGGCCAGAAGTAACTATGTTCGAACATTTGTCTCTTCAAAAAGGGCGATAAGTTTTAAAACTTCTTTACAATATTGTTGAGGTCGTTATATTGGGTGTATTTTGTGTACAATCAGCAAGCCATAATAGAAAAAAAAATGACTTTCATTTGACACGAAGGCACTAACACAAAGACAACAAATACACAGAAACAAAATATCTACAGACGAGATGAACAGATTACAAAGCATTCCTTAGGTTCTGAGCTCGAATCATATCGGTCGAATTCTCTCCGTATACATGGTGGCTAGTGCAAGTAGAAATATTTCGTAGCCAAAAAGCCCTCCAACTCGAGACAATATTACTGAGGATTCCAGAGATATTTCCTTGATTCCTTCCATTGATGAGTTAATAAAATGTATGAAGGAAATCCACCAAGTAAAATGGGATGAGACGCTTGCGCGACTAAGATGTGCTACTGCCCCTAGATGTTGCTGTTGAAACAATAGTTACTAATAGTCACTTAAAACACTGACTTCATCACCGGGCTTGTCTATGTATGGCAAGCGCCATAAGCAAAAACACATGGCTATGAAAAATTAAAAGCAAAATCCTTCATTTTATCCACTTTTATTCAACTTCGCTTCCTTACTATTAAAATATTTTACAATTTCTAACCCTGGACTGAGAGTACTAAAAGTTTCAAATTTTGCACTGTTGTACGTTTCGGCCGAGAACATTTTGACAGCAATAAATTTTGAATCAAAGAAAAAATGACATCTACGATCGCAAATCGTAAGTTATGTCAGAAAATTCTTGTCATTATTTGTCTTAATTTAAGTCATTAAATAGTTTAAACTGGTTTGAAAAAACAATACTGATAAAAGGTCACCCATTTTAAAACGCATCTGCTTTCAAAGGAGCATACATAATAATACAATACTGGTAAAGCGTGATGGCCTGATTGGTAGAGCGTTGGACTCGTACTCCATAGGTTACGAGTTCGAAGCTCACCGGCTAAAAGACTCCCCGAGTATGTGGCGACTGGCCCTCGTTAAATCTGTTCGTGGTCGCAAAGTCCTCCATATCGAGAGTAATATCACTGGGGGCACTGGGTCAGAGGTGATCGTTCTCTGTTCCAGGTCTAAATTGCGATCTGAGATGTATGAATGAATGTGTATGAATGTAGTCCACCCCTAAAAAGGGTTGTGACGTGTATGCAGCTAAGTCGTACTCTTGGAACTAGATGGCTCTACTTGTTAAAAGAGACGCATTTCTTGGGCTTAAAATCTGCTGATCGTATCAGCGGAAGCTTGTCAAACGCAAGTGCCATTAGTCACAACACAAAACTGGTAAAAGCAGTTAAAATATATGCTATTAAAAGTTGTTTATGAACATTGCCATTTTATAATCATTGCCTTTGCGATTTTGACCTTCAACTATTCGCATCCTTCAATTATTCAAAACCTCCTAACCAAAATAACATCATTTTCTCGCATGATAATAAAAACAATAAATTTCATTTTTTATGTGCATCCGTAAAAATGCCCCAAAATTTGTTCTTATCTAGTTTATAATTCCTTTTTCAGGAAAAAGACAGTGAATTTTTCATTGGCAAGACACCAAAGAAACAGAAGAAATATCAGAAGAATTTAGCTATGCGTAAATACATAGCGGATCAGTGACAGTATTATTTTTTAACCCCCTTTTGATACTAGACCATTCCTGATTAAGGTATGAAATCATGGTTCCCATCCATCCATCAATTTCAATTTCAAGAAGATAAATATGGACATGTAATATAGAATATACTCAAATCCGAAGCATTTTTATTCAAAACTTATCATGTATGTCTGCAATTTTAACTGGATTTCTTCTCCTTAGAAGAACAATGGATTATTGCCTTGTATTTTAATTTGTAAAAAACGAAATTCAATGAATGTTTTTACTCATGTTACTCATTTATCTGTTATTCCAATGTTAATTACAATATATTGTAATTATGAAATGTTATAAGAAATTTTTTATCCACTTTGTAAATAAATCATGAAATCTCTTTTTTATACTATGAATTGTAATGAAGTATTTATTTCACAAAATCTGTAAATACAAAAAAGAAAACAAAACAAATACAATTAATTTATTACAGGTCGAGAAACCAACAATGTTGGATGATTCCTTATAAACTCAGAAATTTGAGTTTTTCAGGTGGTTGTTTTTTTCTTTTTTAGGGGGGGGGCTCAGAGAAAGTGTCTATTTAGTATATAACGAAGGATTTTAATAAATTTTATTACAAATTTTCACGCATTTTATATTTAGAGTATCTTTGTCTCAAATTATTATTCACCTACTTAAAATATAAAACAAATATTCTTTTCAGTTTCAATTCTTCGTATTAAATTTTAATTAATTTTTCATATGTTACAACACAATCAGTAACCATGCTTTCTATTAATCTAATGAAAGGCAAATCGTATTTTTTCACTATCTTTTTTTCGCATGATTTTTATTTATCTTCTAAAGTGAGGATTTCCAACTCGTCTTAGGCAATTAAAAATTTTAATAAATATATTGTCTTATTAAGAAATTTTCTTGTCAACTATGCTTTTACACCATGTTTTTGATGCACTGCCTATTAATTTGTTGGTAATTCGGTGATGGAAAAAGTTCTTAAGAGTAATTAAATGCATTGCTTTTTACCTCGAACGAAATTACCATGGATTAATTCTACAATAAAGAAATGCAATTAATTTACCTAGTTTTTAATTTTTGTTATTGCTTCCCAGGCGTGGAGATTTCTTTTACAAATAGAAAATACTAAATTTTGGATTTAAAAAAAATCAAGATTTTTAGAATGTTTAAGCTTTTTGTATCTTTTTTAATGCAATTTGTCCCATAAATTTTCAAAGCTCCAATTAAATGTCTTCTTATACGAGTTAGTCTTTATTGTATTAAAAAAATTCTTTAAAATGTCATCTTCAGTATGAAACCCATCCAATGTAATTTTTTGCCTGTGCAATTTTTTGTCTAATTAGATTTTGTTATATATATTATTGTCATTTTCATCAATTTAAATCCTTCAGAATTTAGGCATATTTATACAGTTATCATTTCCATATCAAATTATAACGTTTGGGAATGAAATTTTTTTAGATAATTTTAAAATTACTACTTTAATTCAGAATATTCTCGGTTTAGACAATTTTTTAAAACTCGGTTGCTGTTTTCATGTCTTAATTCCGTTAAAACAAAGAATTTAGAATTAGTCTTGCCTTAAAACTTTAATTTTTGGACAAATAGATGAGCACAAAATAAAGTGAATACACGAATTATTCTCATCACTGCAATGTCTTGATCCTGATTGGGCTAAAAAGAGTAGCACAACAAACAATTCCTTAGTTTACAGCTTTATATATACAAGTTACCATTAAAGTATATAATGCAATTATTTCATAGAATTCCTAGTTATTCTATGAAATAACTGATCGTGTCCGTTAAAGTGTGTAATATGTTATTAATTTGACACTTTAACTAGTTATTCTATGAAATAACGAAGTATTCTGTAAATTAACTAATGAGAGAATTAAAGTGTAAAATAAACAATTTATCTAAAATGAAATTACGAGGTATTCTATAAATTAACTAATGATAGACAATCAAAATGAAAAATAAGCAATCTATCTAATTTATGCAGCGTACAAATGGTATTTATGGAAACGTACCATAAAATCATTTGTTACAAAAAGGATTACTAAAATGGCACTTGGAATTACAAAGAACATTATTTCTGAAACAAAAACATTTGTTGACACACGGGGTTTAACACGAACATTTTTTTAAATCCCTGACCAGTACCTAAACTTTGAGCTGAAGCAACCGACCGGAGCAATATTTCTACATCTGGTACTTTTCGATTTTCATTAATTTTTGTTCGCAGACACTGAACTGGGATCGGGAAAATAATTGTTTTAAGCTGCCGTTTCTTGTGCCCAATTGTAAAAATCCTTCTTTGGTTATTTTTATCACGATAGCTAAAATAGATTTGGCATCACCTTTTCCTCTGTCAACTTCAGGCCCCTGGGATACTGGTAAACCCCGTATATAACCGAAGAGATTTATGATATAGACTATTTTACACTTTAACGGGTTCCAGATCGTTATTCTATGAAATAACTAGTTAAACCATGAAATACAAGAGAGTTTTATACTTTAACGGACACGATCAGTTATTTCATAGAATAACTAGGCTTTCAATAAAATAACGAATTTCATACTTTAACGGTAACATATACACAAAATAAAGTTTTCTCATCTAGTTAATATTATTTACACTATGCTTACATGTTAATAATGAAATAGTTCCGAGATCAATTCGGAGAATAAACAACACAAAAACGTCGACAGGCTATTAGCTTAAAGGGCTACTTCAGTGGTAGCTCCAGAAATCAACGCATCTTTATCAGTGGATAAGTGTAAAAAGCTCCGTGTGATAACACAGAAACCTAGTTCAAACGGAGCTTCTTGCAAATGCAGACACACTATCGAACACTCACGTCTTTCCGAGTTTTCTTTCCACGCCTCTCACTGTTCTCTCCTTTCAAAACAAAAATCCGCATTTTATATCATTCGAATCTCTCTTGAAGTCATGATGGATCTCTTTGAAGCGATGAAATGCCCATATGTTGCCATTTATCTGGATGCAGCTAATGATCAGACGTAATGACTAATGGCGAAAAAGATCCACCATCTGGAAGTCAAGAAACGTTTAACAATGTGTGGAGCAATAGGTGACGTTGCATCTGGCTGGATTGTCAATTATCAGGCGAGGAAAACGGGAAACTTTGCAAAGCCGGATTTGCATTCTTAATACATTTCCTTAAATCTTACTGAAGGCAACCAGCAAGAAACGTCTAAACCTGATCATCCAATGTTTTACAAAAATTAAAAAAAAATTATTTTGAATTATAATCTTCAGAATTTTATTTTGAGAATCATTTAACATTGTTAAATGTTCACAAGGTTGTATATATTCACTGAATTAGGAAGTCAAATTTTAAATCAACTTCCAATTATAAAATAAAATTAACCCACTATCAACCCGTGTAGCCTTCAGGTCACATTTTAATTTACCGGCATTTTACAAAATAACTATAGCTTTTTTCATGAGATGGCGCATAAATCTTAACTCTATGACGTTGAAAACACAACCAATCATAGCCATTGCTGGGTTCATCAACTCGAAATAGCAAAATAATTGCTGAGCAAACTGTTGGCAGTAAAACTACGCGAAACCATTTGATCCAATTGAAATTATTTGTTCTTATGTCGGTGCTTAACAAACTGTGTTTATGGATGCATGTACATTTTTGCCTTACACCAAATGCAGATTGTTTTATGGATTTTCACATATGAGCCATTATATACAGAAGTGCAAATTTTATAGGCCGGTGTGACTTGAAAGTCACATAATGATTATAACGCAATAAAGTTGTTTAAACTCAAAATTTTGTTTTCATTTGTATCGACAAGTTTATAATTTCTGTTTTTTTTCCCACCATTTTTTTTTTGCAGTTAAAACAGAAATTCGGCTTACAGTGGGTTAAATGATTATATGTTCAACTATTCATAATAAGTTTTTTTATTGTTCCGATAAAAAAAATGTGTGGTAATCTATGTCGAGTTCTACAGAAAAGAAGTTACTCAATTACAGCTCTGTAACTCTAGAAATCCAGGGGCATCAAAATGGGGAATCTTGAAGAAAGGTACATGAGAGGAAACTTGACCACAAAAATTCAAATGATTGTTTCCCGTGATCTTGAAGATGAAGAGAGAAAAAAAATCTAGGTAATCATTAGCTTTTACACACGCACGCACGCACCTTCCCTTTTTTATATAATGACAACAGATCCAAGGATTTTATGATAGCAATTGCGGATTCTAAAGAATAACAGCTCCACAAGCTAGTATTTCATGCGTTGTTTCCTTAAGGGATAAATATTTTCCCACTTATGTATCATAAAAATTTGGTGAAAATTGAATTTTGATTTCTTATCTGTTATTTTCTTCAAATAACGATATAAATCTATAAAACCTCTAAAGTAATTTTCATGTTATTTAAAAACAGGTGTATATATAAATATAATTGGCTACATCAAAGTGAAAGACCTATAAATTAAAAATTCACGGTGCTCATTTGCTTGAAGTTTATTCATTTGAATTAAGGTTTGAACCCATAATCATAAGCTCCGAGCATTGGAATTAGACTATCCTAGAACAAACTGATTTTTTAAAAAATGTATTTTCTTTTAATGGAAAACTTAATATGCTTGGAGAATGTGTTGTTACTAATGACACTTGCATATGGACAAGCCCCCCGCTGATACAGCAGCAGATTTAAGCCGAAAGAAGCGTCTCTTGTTTTTTTTTGAAGTAGTGCCAACTAGAGTCAAGAGTACGATTTAGCTGCACACTCACCACATTCACTTGTACAACTCCTATTTACCGGGGGAACAGTCACACATCTCACAGACAGCACACAGAAGAACAACCATGGCCGAACCCGGGACTCCCAGAACACGAGGAAGATGTTGTACCTTTGAGCAAGAGAGCTGGCAGAATGTAAAATATGATAAAAATCACTGAAGAAACGATCAGGTACATAGAAATAAACAACAACATTATGGGACAGCTTTGAAATTTTTAAAAAAAGAATAAAATAAATCAAGGGGCTTTTAGGACGGACATTTATAAACCCAAATACATTAAAAACAATTCAGAAAAATCTTTCAATAATTTACTTGAAGAATTGAAATTCATTCAGTAATCACCTAAACTCTAAATTTCAACTCTTGAAAGTTTTTGTAACAGGGAAACAACAAACTGTAACATAAACATATTTTCCAGTCTCCTTTTCAAGGATATACCTTTATAACACCTTTTCAAGGATAAAATTGCGGTTGATACGAACACTACTGTCAATATGCTATATTAACATGGTACTATTTATTCTGGGATTCGAAAACAAACCACGTTTTTGTGCATGTGTCAGGAGCCGATTATATCGTCGAAAAATGGGTGAGACGGTAGAAGTATTAGCTGTTTAGCTTTATCAATAAGTTAAATTTAGATGAATCGTAGAACCAGGAACAGTACCGGCTTTCTGACACAGAGGTAGAAAGCCGGTACTGTTCTACCTCTCGTGTTTTGGGAGCTCCGGTTAGGGCATGGTTGTTCAGTGAGTGCTATCTGTGAGGTGGGAGAATGTACCCCCTTTAAAAAGGGGGTACATTAACGAATATGTATGATAGGACTAAGTCGATCCTCTACCTATTTCTAGGTGCTCTGGTCCTTGTGACTAACACAGCTTCAATCTTTCTCCATCCAGTCATGGACCTGGTTTAGCACTGTTGGACAATGGGGGCATGCAACACCACCACCAGGAATAGTAATAATTGATCACATTTCTACTTATCACCCCTCAGTGAAGTGCAATTATTGGAAAGTATAAAGGTGGGTTCACACGAGGCCAACTATTGCGCACAATCGTTGTACCTGTGCTGTTGTCTCTGTATTGTCCTCGTATGAACAGTTGAGATAACGTCGATGGCAAATGGCTGTCAATCGGGATAAAAGTTTGCTATTGTATGATTGTGGTCAAGTGATATTTCAGGAAGCAGGCGTGATCTTCTATTGCCCGTAATCATTGGCTTCGTGTGAACCCACCTTTGATCTCGGGATCTTGAAACCAACAGAACTTTTAAACTTTCGAAAATCACAAATTATAAATTATAATGGGGCTCAAAAACAGCATCTACATATGATATGGATCCGAAAGGAGATTGCTCGTTCGTACAGATTCAATTGCTGATGATTTTGATGAAAGAACGGAACAGATTTTCTTATAGTAGGTGACCTTAAATCTACATTCTGATGGATATTGTATGTAATATGGTGTTTTGTTTTCATTACTTACACAAAAATAGCAATTTCTGTAATGTCCTCTGTTTGTGTCCATAAGTTCTTATGAACGAAAGGATTTGAGCTCTAAAGTTTGAATTTCGTGCAGATTATTTAAAGTTTGTTATGAATTAACCTGTATATTTTACTTATAAGTATTGATGCAAAAGATTTGAGAAATACTAAATTTTTCCCTCTTGAAATCATCTTATTTGCAGAGTGAAGCAGAGTTCACACGAGGCCAACTAGTGCAGGCATTGGAAGGCGGCACCTAACTCAGGAACATCACGTGACTCCAACGGGACCAGGCAAATGGCTGTCTCTCCGGGATAGCTATTTGTCATTGTCCCATTCACTCATCTGATCTTCTTAAAGTAGGCGTGACCTTCCATTGCGGGCAGTAGTTGGCCGCATGCGAACTCTGATTCAATGTCGAAAAAAGAAGTACAAATTATAAAGGATGGCAACATTCAAAATTCTTGTGTTGGCAGTGGATATACTCGAAGAAATTTTAGTTAAGGCGTCTGAAAATACGCGTCTAGTTTTTTTAAAAGCAACCATATATTTTATATCTCAAACTCATGATTTTCTTTAGCAATTTTTTCAGAATGGAAAAAGGGTTTTTTTCACAATGGTGGAAACCTCTAAATAGTTTAAAACACGTGAGTGTTAAATTTATTATTATACTTTTTCGATGATTTCATCTGCTTTGTTCTTTAAGTTAATAATAATGTGATTAATTCTTCTGTAGGTTATGCTATAAAAAAGAAATTTCTGATGATAAATTTATATATAAATTCGGATTATGAAGCATTTAGAACTTTGATTTGATTGCATCGAATATTTTTTCTGATTTTATCGAAGATCACCAATTTAAAAAAAAATGCTTTTTAGAAATTTGTATTTTATTAAATATTATTCTTTACAGAAACTTTTATTATCTTATTCTTAGTTATCTTTTATTATCTTATTCTTAGATATCTTTTATTATCTTATTCTTAGTTATCTTTTATTATCTTATTCTTAGTTATCTTTTATT
>JAOUZG010051955.1:283942-309085 GCA_026289955.1 Argiope argentata | reverse complement strand
ACCTTATATTGACTTATTAACCTTATATTGACTTATTAACCTTATATTGACTTATTAACCTTATATTGACTTATTAACCTTATATTGACTTATTAACCTTACATTGACTTATTAACCTTATATCGTCTTATTAACCTTATATTGTCTAGTTAACCTTATATGGACTTATTAACCTTATAGGCACATAAATTGAAACTTTATAATGATTTCTTATCTGAAGATGGTTAATAATATTTATGCATTGGAAACTTTTCGTTTGATGTATCTTTATTTCATTAACATCTCTTTGTTTCTTGATAAATGTACTTTTTGGTAAAATGACGTAACATTGCCAAAATACTTAAAAATACTTTGCAGCTCAATTAGTTAGCTGAGCAAAGTATTCTATTTAATGCACTTGTAAAAAATATTCAAAAAATAAAGCTGTCTGAAATTCATATGATGATTTGTTGATATTTGAATGTTGCCATTCTACGAAAGTAATAGGCGCTATTTCTGTGTCGTGTAAATTAGTGTAATATATATATATCTTATAATTTTTCTGTTGATTGGAAACAGGAAGCTTCCAAATTTTATACAATCAAAATATTATATATAAATAGCAAAATTAATAATAGTTTAAATTCAGCTCTTACGTGTTTTGATTTGGTCAACTTATCGCAAGCATTTTGCCCAAAACTAAACGCAAAAGATAATTTTTTTAAATGTTTAAAATGTATTTTTAATGAATTTTAAATGTATGTAATGTGTATTAAAATGTATTTTAAATGTATGCATTTTTTTAAATGTGTAAATGTAATTCCGGCTTTTAGTATAAATCTTAGATTCATTAATTTTTTTTCTTATCATAAGCGTTATTTTGTCTCACAAATTTGTCAAATTCCATATCAACTTTACGAATTAAAAATGTTTTCAACATTTAGGTAATTAGAGGAGTTTTATTTATACTATATTTTGTCGATACTAAAGGTCGATGAAACAAAACTAAAACCTGAAATTCTTTAACTTTTTCTAATTTTTTATTCGAGATGCCCAGCTGATATCAATATTGAATTTGCATGGTGTAATTAAAATGCATTTGAAATCGATTACCACAATAAAAATATTGTAAAAAACTGAGTATAAAAATACTTTTAAAGTAATGTAAATGTTATTTGAAATATGAAAGTTGGCATGATTAGAAATGATTTTTTTTTAAATTTAAGATTAATCTTATAAAAATGAATTGTGCCCAAATTCTCAGAAATTATCAAAGAAAAACACAAGGATTTATTTGCTTTAACTCTTAATCTCTTAAAATTTTAAAATTACGGTATATATATTCAGAATCTTCAAAAGTCGTATGCAGAATACGGTTGCACCGTGTTGAAATTCCTGTCTTAGCCATAACGTGATGTACCCTTTTGCGCAAGCGCAATGGTGACGTCAGGAAAAAATCCCATGATCCCACAGTAACAGATGTGAGTTTCGGTTCCGATTTAGATTCGATTGGGATTGTGTTCGTGAGAATTGTAAGAATGGAACCAAAAACGGCTGTATGCTGTAGAAAGAATTCATGCATGCGAAATGCTATGTGAATATTTATATATAATTATCTGTGCCTGTGTCTTCGTCCAGCAAATAAAAAAGATGATAAAAAGGAAAAAACTTGGATTAATGATTTCTATGGGAGGTTAGCGGATGGTGCTGGGACCGAACTCCCAATCTTATGGTTAGTAGCCGAGTATCATACCGATCAAGCAAAAGGGACCCTTCAGCTTGAAGGTTATTAATTGGTTTATATAGCAATCGCCACAATTTCGAAGTTTATGTGATCTAATTTATGTTGGAATACCTTGATTCTTCTGAATGAGAAGTTCCCTGAATGAAAAGATAAGAGTGAGTTTTCTCTTACATTTCAATACATTTGAATTTGAGGCCTAGTAATCCCCAAACCCCTTATCAAATAAGCTATTCTGTAAATCATTAAAAAAAACAGGTGTTCATTTATTTTGAGAGAATTATATAAAGAAGTATGTATTTTGCTATTTAATACAATAATTCGTTTTAAATTTATTTTACTTACATGAATTCTTTTAACAGCTGCTGGAACATATGGACATGCATCCATACAAGTTCTATAGTATCGTTAGCATGGTACTTGGTCCAGCTGTCTTCATTCCGGCCGGTTTGCTGGTCATTGCAATGTCCAATCCAGGAGAGGTGCTTCATTTTTTCCTGTTTTTGATTGGAACTGGTCTTTATTTATCCTGGAAGTCGGCGACAAATGTGAGTATTTCTACTAATCATAGAATACATTTAGATAAACTTGAAACTTATTTATTTTCATTAGATTTTACAAAAAAATCAAATGACTGTCGTCCTTCCAATATTTTCATGTCCTTGTACTACAGGTCATGATTTGCGTGAGTGGGGGTGGTGGAAGAGGTCAAACGGAATTTGTAATTTCCATACCCCCATATTGATCAGTTAGTTCCAAAATGGGTACAAATTTGTAATATGTTCCTCCCTATTGGCCAACTGGACCCAAAATGGGGTAAACATTTGAAATTTGCATGTCTTACTTAATGGTAAATTGTCTCAAACTCGACCAGGTTTGCATATTGCATGTGTTCCTTATTGGTCAACTATTCCAAAATGAGGTACATTTTGGAATAGTTGACTAATAAGGAACCAGTTTGAATGCCTACCTTACTAGCCAACTGAATCCAAAATGAGATACTGATTTACTATTTGCATGTCTTCCCTGCAAGGGAATTGGGTACAAAATGGAGTACAGATCTGCAATTTCTAAACCTGTCATATTAGCCAAATAGGTCCAAAATGTGATACTGATTTGCCATTTGCATGTCTTCCCTACAAGACAATTGGAAACAAAAATGAGGTACAGATCTGCAATTTCCAAATCTTTCATATTAGCCAAATGAATCCAAAATGGGATACTGATATTTAATTTTCTTGTCTTCTCTGGTCAGTTGGATATAAAATGGAATTCATATCTGAAATTTGAAGGCCTAGGATGTATGAGAAATATCTATTCGCATGAATGAAAGAGAAGTATAATATTCTCATGGTTAATTCTTTGAAACCGATTCATAATTTGAGAAAGATTTAAAATTATGGTTCCTAATAATTACCTTACACGCCACGAGAATGACCTGCACATGGGAACATTACTGAGCATCCTCGAATAATATCATTTTTCATTAAAGATAACTCGTAAGCTCATTCCATGTAAAGGTATGATTTATCTACTGGAAATCGGATAGTAATACCTCTAATTGAATCGTATTCAAATACCCATTCTATGAAGCTACAGCAGGTACCTGGGATAACCGATTATTCTTTTCTCTTTTTTTAAGTGTGATTAATTGAATATCTAAATCGCTTGGTTTGTTCGTGCTCATTTTATTTGAGAAATGGATTTTTTTAAAAATATTTTAGGGAAGAAATATGCCAATTTAAATGTAATTATTCTTCACAAACAATAGCAAAATTTAGTCAATTTTGCTTACATTTTTGAAAAGTTCACTTATTGTGAATTCTTCATCAAGAGCAATACACTTATCCGGTTTTAATAATTATATTCCTTTTCTTAGATAGAATACTTTTTAAATATTATTGAATATTAAGAATAGAACTGCGTGTTTTATATTCTCCTGTCTGTAATGCCCTCATGTTCTTTTCTTAAAAAACTAAATGTTATGGAACTTTTTTTAGATTTACGGTTCAATTATCTTTATGATGAGAGACGATTCAAAAAATTTCCCAATTCGGTTGAAAAAACCTAAATTGTTATAAACTTAAATGAAAAGGAATTAAAATTCAACCAGAATCCTAATTTGAATTTTATTTCACAGAGATATCCCTAAAACAATCTGTCAATTCTCAAATTCTTAATTCTGCTTTTGGTACGACTCGAGAATTCAAATTTCATACAGGCTGTAACTAAGAACGTCTGAATATGATGAAACACTATAGAATTCACAGAACCCTGATTCCTAAGCCTTAAGTATATTAGTAAACCTTTTTCAATTCCTTCTATTAATTCACAAACTCCCTATATATATATAAATATTTGTGCAGATTGTCAGTCGTTAATACTTTTTATTCATCCACTGAAGTTCAAGTAAATTTTTTAAAACTTTTACTGGATGGCACTTAATGTTGATATAGTTTTTTTTTCAAATAATTCATTCATTAAATTTAATTAATTTTCAGTATTTTAGAGTTTTAGCAGTTTGTAATGAAAATTGAAATCAAGTCAATCAAAATCAATCAAGCAGTGTAGCGTTAGCCTTATAAGCCAGATAACATCTACAATACCGAAGTCGACTTTTGTATTATGGTCATGTTTCTAGGCTACTGGTACTAACGTCGTGATTTCGTATCGCAACCTTCAATCGCTACATTGGTGACCTTGACAACGCAACCTTCCGCAACAATCGTGGCGCCATCTACCTGCAGCAAAATCGTCAGACTCGCTTGATGAAAACAAGAAAAAAATTGTCACTCGACGAACAAGCAGCAACTCGCCATAACGCTTGGCGCAATACAGAATCGTCCACTTTACCGACTCACTGGTGGAGGAGTACTGTTGCGTTAGCCTTATAAGCCAGATAACATCTACGATACCGAAGACGACTTTTGTATTATGGTCATATTATTCGACTTCTGGCACTAACTTCGTGGGTTTGTATCGTGACCTTCAATCGCTACAGCAGTATCTCAATTGGTAAAATGCGAGGATTTCAGTATTTTTCACTTGAAGATGAAGAATGCAAATTCATTTATTGCGAAAATCAATAACTTTTTCCATAAGCATTTATATTAGTTGTAATTATTTAATAAAAGCAAATAAAATGCATTTTTTCTTTCTCTACTTAAGTAAGAATAGACTTAATTTTTTTTCTTTCATCTTACTTGGTTTATACTCTTCAAGCTAGTACCTATATTAGCATTCTATACTTTTTGTAATGAAGAGCTTGTACCTAATGAAGGTCGCAATAGGAGCCTGGGAATCGAGGGCCTGTAGCCGAGTAATATGGCCATAATACAAAAGTAGAATTCGGTATCGTAGATGCTATCTGGTTAATGAAGCTAGCGCCACAGTGCCCTCCCCCTCACCAGTGAGTTGGCTTAGGGATGAACGATTTTTATAGAGCCCAGAGTTATAGCGAGTAGCTGCTTTCTTGCGTCCAGTGAGTCTGACGACTTTGTTTGTTTTTCCTGTGGGGAGATGGCGCCACAACTATTGCAGGAGGTTGCGTTACCAAGGCCACCAATGTACCTATTGAAGGTCGCGATACGAACCTGTGACGCTAGGGCCAGTAGCCGAGTAATATAACCACAATACCAAAATCGACTTCGGTATCGTAGATGTTATCTGGGTTATGAAACTAGCATCACAAGCTTTATATAATTTGCTTTTTTGGTGAATGTTTTGCTAAGAATTTTAGTACCATTAAGAGAATTAAACAACAAAATTTTATATTTTTCAGCTTTGCATTCATCTTCCAGAGTCAGAATTTGTCAGTCTCTGCCAAAAAGTATGGGGGCCCATGATAACGATGTACGGCTCCATCGCTGCAACATATGTTCATCGCCGTGTGGGGTGGCAGTTTTCGATACCCTTTATGTCTTTCATTCCCCTTGGAATTTTAATTTCATACTTTGGTTTTATAGAAGTGAGTATTTTTATCGACATTTCCTTATTATATCACTTGAAAATTTTCTTTCTAAATCAATGAGAATGATCTCCCAAAAACTTTATCTCTGACTTTCTAATAAGCTTGTCATGAAAATGAACACCTATATAAATACTGGTGCGATATTCTTTTTGGCGAGTATTGCGAATCTTTACTGAATCTGTTGTCACTCTTGGCGAGTTATTTGGCGATTAATTCATGTCTTGCGTTATTAATATACAAAAAATTATTTGTGTTTTAGGATCGATTTTTTTTAACCGATAGAAACAACAATTTGACACAAAACTGCAATTGTATTCAGAAAAATTACTCGCTAAATTTGACAAATTGAAATCATTGCGTTATTGCATTTGGGCCACGATGGCCTAGTGGTAGGCTCTGGACTCGTAAGGCTCACAATTTCAGGTTTGAGCCCCTATTCCCCAGAAGAACTGTCGTGTAAGGAGGGGTCCTCCAGGGCCGAACGTCCTCTAGATGGTGTGGTATGGTACTACGAGGGGTATGCCAACTCAGGAGCCATCCTCGTCATCTGACCACAAATCAAAATTACGAGATCCACCCCAAAATAGTCTTTGTGTTGTATTAGAACGAGATTAATATCACTAAATTTAAAAGCTTTATAGAATCATCGCTTTTAAATATTTCTGAAAGTAGAGATACAGTCAACTCATGGTTGTTTTGGGCTCAAGATTTCAGGCATCTTCGCTATAGATGTTAAACAAGTGTACTGAATGTTATCTCTCGAATGTACGCGAACACGCTAATGAAACGAAGAGAGACCGATAGACAAAATTAGACTAAATGTTGTCTATCGGTTTCCGTTTCATTAGCGTGTTCTTGTACATTCAAGTAGTCGAGCAGTCGCGTACAAGGTCTCATACCTCCGCATCTATGACCATTCTAGTCATTGCACGGTTTGGTGGCATGCGGACTTCTTCGAAACAGATTTTACTCAAAATTTGATTTAAATATCAAATTCGGTTAAAAGACTTTATAACATGTCTGTACTGTCTAACTGAACGCCAAGGATCCAGGACGAAAATTCAAAGAATGATTCGCCACTTTGAAGAAAACAGATTTGTTTAAATTTTAAGAACACTACCTTATAAGAGTAGCTTTACAAATTCATACCTTTTTTCTGTCGTTTTTGTGATTGTACATACCATTTTTTATTTTTTGTGTTTTTCATTTTTTATTATTGTTTCTGTCCTCGTCCCTAAATTTTTCTTTTGTATTTTTACAATATTTCTCAGAAATTTGTAATCTCAAACAAACTGTAAGTTTGTTTTTGTGAACTTTCATAAGTCTTCAGTTTATCTCCAATAGATAGCTTAATTAGACAACGCCATTCTCCGTTTCAATTTCAAACATCTCACTGCCCCCTGCTTTCTTTAATTCAAAACTAAAATCCCCTTTTATTATGAAATTCTAACCGATAATTGTGTGACGTCTAACAACAGTCACTTTCATTATATCTTCCACTTCATGCTCATTACACTGTTTAAATAACCAGGTGGTTATAGTTGCAGGGGCATGAAGCGGTGTTGTGTGTCTAACTGAACGTTTTTTAAATTTATATTTATTTCGGATGAACGGACATTTTATGAAAATACGTTTTTCGATTTGTATAATGTCTAAATTGTGGAGATTCTTTAAAATCTTTTGTATTGAAGATTACTGTACTTTTTCTACACAATGTATACGAGAAAATAAAAAGTACACTTTTGTAAATGAGTAGATTAAAAAATTTCTTATTAGAATTGTACGTATTACAGTATTCTAAATTATTTATGACCATCGAGCACATGTTATTTCGAAAACGGGAAATTAAAATTTATTTTGAACAGCTTCAAATAGTTGTGGATTAAAAGCTCTGAACAACAATTATTGCATATTTGAACTATTTTTCAAAATTAAAAATTCCTTTCATCAATACAATCTTGTGGATTTCAAATCAGGTTGGTGTAATACTGGAGCCTCTGACTACTGAAATTAATCAAATAACGCTGAATAATATGTATGAAACCTAATTTCGGAAAACTGCTGTTTCGCTGCTGATGTTCCGTAGTAATTTCTAACCCCTATATTGCCGCATTCAAACGAAGTAATCGAATCTTCATTCCTGAACAGTCATCATACTGGTCACGTAATCGGGAGATCGCGAGTTGGAATCCCACTATCGACAATAAGATTTTTAATATTATGGTAATTTATAATTCTTTAATTTTCGTTCTTCAGAACGTGTTCCAGAACATTCTGGATTTTTCTTTAATTTACGAGATAAATGCTCTGGATTTTTCTTACTATTTCCAGAAAAGTATTCTAAAACTATTCCAATTACCATTATTAGCTCACACTTTCCGTGTGTGTGTGTGTGTGTGCGCGCGCGCGCGCGTAATGTTTTGAGAAAGACCAAAGCCTGGAGAATGTCGACTTCCACCTGTGAATGCCAACGAAAACATAGTCCCTGGGTGCATGTCCGAAACATTTGCTGAATACCCTTATTTCTGACTTACACAGGTAAATGTCGACATGCACCATGCAATGATGATGAAAGTTGGACATGTCCGATATTTAAATTTTCTTTTCCGTAATTCAGTCGCGATCAATTTTTTGCCTCTCTTTCTGAAAGGAATGATTAAGAACTTAAAATACACAGTGCATTCAAAATGATGCATATTTTGTGATCAATTAACTCTTTTAAATTATTTAAAATTTTTGATTTTTAATTAATGAATTGATTAATTTTAATTAAAAATAACATTAAAATAATTCTTTTAATAATTTATTTTAAAATAATTTTAAATTATTTGTTAATTCAAAAGTATTATCAAATAGATTATTTTGAATAGCATTTATATCTATTTGTTTTCTCAATTAAGTTGCTAATAATTAAATTAAGCAATAAGTAGTAGTTTCAATCTAATATTAATACAGTATAATAAAATTTTTATCATAAAAATTGATTATAAAATAAACATCATTTTGAATGCATTTGAAGAGAGGCGAAATTTTTTTTAATAATTAAATTTTTTAAATTAATTTTAAAATTACAAGCAGAACAAACGATTTGGCAGGAAACAGCCAGTCGCCTCTTCGTTGGCTCCTCCCTTTTGACATCCACCAGAACATATCTGTGATGGTCGACACACACCGGTGAGGGTCCGAACGTACAAGGATGTAATGAAATATTCGATCTTTCACCGACGTATTTGGTGTTTGTTGACATTCACTGGTGAAAGTCGACATTCTCCAATTTCGGTCTTTCTTGGTAACATATATATATATATATATATATATATATATATATATATATATATATATATATATTCAAATTTTCAAACGTGAACAAAATACTTTCTATTCTTCCAATCAAGTTCAAGAATTTTTTTAAAACTTGTAGCGGATAAAATTTGATGTTAATAGTTCTTAGAAACTAAATTCATTTTTTTATTTATTAATTAAAATCTAATTTTCTAGCCTTTATAATAGTTATTTATAGTAGCTGTAATTGTTAGATCGAGATAGCTTGATTGGTAGGACATTGGATTCACCTCCTTTGGGCTGCGAGTTCGAACATGGTTGCAAAGTTCTCCGTGACGAGAGTTATACCGCTGGGGGGTACTGAATCAAAGGTGATCGTTATTCGGCTTTAGAAGCTTCGACACCCCTCTTTTAGTTGGAACGCGAACATAGAGAACGAACATTGTAATTATTTAATAGAAAGCAACTAAAATAAGTTATTTTCTTAATATCCAAAGTAGGAATTGATTTTAATTTTTTATATATATTACTTGTTACTAGTGTAAAAGCCGAAGATCTCTGTCAGAGTATTCAGAAATATTCAGAGCTTGTACCTGTACTACATTCATTAAGTTTAGTTATTAAATTGGTTTAATTAACTTCCTGTATGTCATTGAGTTACCCTCTAAAGTAATTACATGGTAATATCAACCTTCATGTCATCCTCTATATATAAAAATAGGCCGAATTTCTTACAAAAATTCATATAATTAAATAAAAATTATGCACCAACTAACTATAATGTATCTTGTTTTCTTTTCAGGAAGATGATCTTGACGATTGACGATGACACACTTGAATGTCATATGCAAGAGCTTCCAGTGCCATTTGGTACCTATCCTTATTATATGCGAACGATTACCTTGATGTAGTCCAGAATCATTCTGTACTACTTTCTCATCCTGATTATTTACGCACAACTATCTTGATGTAGTACTTGGTAGTTTTCCTCCTATGTAAATTGTTTAAAAGAATGGAAACTAAAGATTAAAAAAAATCACAAACAAGCATGTTTATACAGCATACTATACAGATATTTGTTTTCGATCTTTTAAATTGACTTGTTCTTGCCTAGAACAAAAAATCCTTTTATTCTTATTGTATTTTTTTAACTAAGCAAATTGCAATGTTTGTGGCGAATGTTAATAAAGTATATTATTCGAGCTATAAAACTATCTCATTGTGTACATATTGATAAAAAATTTACATAACTTTTATATTTTATTTTGAGTTATTCGTTGATTTTAATTGTGTTGTGTGGATTCGTGAATACGTAAAAATATTACTTTTTATTTTTTAATAAAATATGTGACTTATCTAGCTGTTTGGTGACTTTTTTCTGCCTTAAAATTTTTGGATGAGGTTTAAAGAATGTTGAACAATTGGCAGGCTAAACACAATTACATCATAAAATGAAATAAATCTGGAAAAATGTAGATGCATAAAAGTAATGATTAGTTTTTTTCAAGAATTATTCTCGTTGCCTACAAAAAGTTAAATAACTTTATGTAGGCAACGAGAAGTTAAAAACAAAAAGTTAAAAAGTTAAAAACAAAAAAAATCTGTCTTGGGAATTTTCTGCTTTGTTTTTAATCTAGATATTAAATGATGCTGAAGAGTTTTATAATATCAAAGGCTCTTAGCCTCTCCTCATTATCGTGAATGAAATATAAACTATTTTACTCATCATAATAAATATTTTAACAATATTCATTATGTTTAGTAAATAATTGTTTATTTAAATATTTTATAATTATTTAAACATTATTTTACTCAACAAATAAAATACTTCACCTTTTGAGCCATGATAGAGGAATATTTAAACCGCTATGTATGTATATATCAGTTCCAATTAAAAAAATGCTTCAAAAAATAATCTTTTTTTATGTCTCAGTTAATAAATAAATTTCTGAAAAACTTACAATACTTTAAAAATGTACGTCTGATAATGCCAATCATTTACAGTAAACAAAAATGGTGACACTTTAAAGCATATGCTAAAACAAATCCTATAGTTTTATGACTTTAGATTGAATATCAGTAGAGCTATACTTGTTCAACAGGTAGAAACGATAAAAATGTTTAAGGAAAAGTTTTGTTTTAAAGAAACATAATTTCAATATTTAAATGATGTTTTGAAGCCCGAATGTAACAGCAAAATTTATTTAAATTGTAACTCTTATCAATTCACAAGTTGATGAATTTTAATCGAGGTATAATAACTTTATTTCGCTTCAAGGGTCAATGATGATTTTAAACATGATTGATAGAATACGTGAGTTATTTATAAAAAATACCATTGTTAAAATAGCTGTTATGTAAAAATTTGGATTTCGTAACTTTTTAAAATCGATTTTTTGAAAATTCAATTTATAATTCCTCTATTCATCCACGGCCCAATTTATAATTCATCCAAACATTTGAAACAATTGAAACATTTTTTTCTCATTTGGAATTAAATGCATGTCTCAAACAATTAAAAAAAGGCCATTAGGCCATGATTAAAGTAGATATTCTGAATATATTTAGAACTTAACTGAACAATTCCTCTAGAAAAGATATAAAATTAATTTAATCGAAGTACTAACTGTATCGTTATCAAATTTGTTTTGTGATCGTCTAAAGGCAAGCTTCATTTTCGCAGTTTATGCAAGCTGAAAACATGCTGTTTTTAGTCGCAAGTGTTACAACTCAAATGAAAACAAAGCATTAATTCAATTCTGTCAATTTTAGAACTCGGAGCGAAAAAATAATCATTTGCTAAATATTTGGTAGTTTACGAAGAAAATATTATGCATATAAAAATGTTTGAGTATTACATACAATTTTCATGTTTAATAATTTTATAAAAGACTTAAATTACGACACTGATTACATATTCATTTGTTCAATTAATGAATCACTATTGAAACAATGATTTATAAAATATTTTTTATTCTTTAAAGTGGAAAAAAAATATGGTTTTCTGTAAAATTACATATGCATGTTTCAAATTAAAGTAATAACAAAATTTTTACAAATTATTTAAAAATACTTGCATCTAAACACAGTTAATTGATATATAATATGAGAAAGTTTTAAAATTACTTTATTAGTATAAAAAATGAATCCATGAGACTTTCCCTTATATTCTATTGAAGAAATTCCCCAAAACATAAAAATGTAATCCTTGGACAATACTAAAATTTTAATATTTAAATCTGCCCACGTGAGTTTTATTTTCCATACTATAGTAAAAAAATACATTTTGGATGTCTTTCTGTATACCAAATCAAATCAAAATTTGGCACAAACTACAATTTTCTTAAAAAGATCACATTTATGTAAATATTTGTATTGTTAAGCTTTCACCTTTACATGAATGCGGAAGAACAAATCAAGATAAGATCAAATTTTTCATTTACTTGATTCAATATTTTATATATAAGTATTTCAGATACTGAATCTGAGTACTATACTTTATCTATGCAATGCTTGTAGTTTTATAGATACTGTTGTTTGTAATAGCACTTGTCATATACAAACCTGCTGACAAAACCAGTAATTTCAAGCCCAGATTTAGCGTCTCTTGCTTTTCGGTAGCGCCATCTAGGACCAAGAGTACGACTTACTAATGTGTCACAACACTTTCATACCTGACGGACCTCATTCATTTATACATTTAATGCACTCATCCACAGATAGTAATTTAGAGGGCGACCATCTTTAAACTAATACCTTAGTGGTATTGTATGGAGGATGACTTTTTTGTCACTATAGATAATACACCATTCGTGTTATACATGCAGAAATTTTAGTTGGAGGGTTGGAATTCACTACCCAATTAATGCAATCAAACTTTCTAGTAACCAGGTTATTCTGGCCTCATGAATACTGTATTCGCTGATAGACATACTTCCAATTAGCAGGAGTAGTCTACCAGTAGTTTTCAAGTATATTCTTCTACAACTCTCCCCTGATCCAGAGGAAAATTGTGGGACTTCAGTAAGGTCATGAATGATTGGCATGACACTGGCCACAAACAGTAGTTGTGAAAAACGGATCTTGGTCGTGAAGTTACCATTTTTACTGAATCTAATGTACGAATCTGTATTTTGGCATTATTATCTGTATACACCTTTTATCCATCAGAATGGAACCAAAATATCTCATATATCTGCAGTTATCATCACAAAGTCATAACTGAATTTCACTATTTAAGATATTGCAATTGAATTATTGTGCTTACATGAATATGAAAATACTACGAACGGTTAATGTTATCACGGATTTTATTCAAAATTTGATAAGAATCTATATTGAGATCTTAAATTTCTGCAGATATTTTAGATCTTTGTATTAGATCTACAGATCTTCTAGATCTTTGCATTAGAACTACATATCTTCTAGATCTTTGCAATTGATCTACAGATCTTATAGACCTTTGCATTAGATCTACAGATCTTATAGATCTTTACATTAGATCTTTGTATTATATCTACAAATCTTATAGATCTTTACATTAGATCTACAAATCTTATAGATCTTTACATTAGATCTACAGATCTTATAGATCTTTGCATTAGATCTACAGATCTTAAAGATCTTTACATTAGATCTACAGATCTTACAGATCTTTACATTAGATCTACAGATATTATAGATTTTTGCATTGCTCTGTAGATTAATATCTACTGATCTTTGCATTTCATAATTACCGAACAATCAGTTATTAAATATGAACGATCAGTAATAATTATAATCAATCCGTAATTATGTCTACTACCAATTGTACTAGAACAATCAGTCATAATTCCCTTAATAAATTTCCTGCATAATTCGACACATCTATATAATTCAAAACATTTTTAGTTATGTTCTAGGAGAAATACAGATAATATGTTGCTTCGATACAATGCTAAAAATGTAGTTTTCAACTGAAGATTCGACACACTATAAAGTTTGATTTTTTTTTGGTGATTTTAATACTTTCTCTATATTTTTATACAAGATATCACAATTTTTTTTTTGAAACTCGGAGAAATCTACAATTTGTGTATTAGTGGATTATTTCAGATTCAAAGAATATTATTACAATTCTTTGGATGTTTTATATATGAAAATATAAAAATATAATACAGTTATATTCAATATTATAATATACTAGCAATACCCACATGGTGTTTCCATTGCCATAGCATCCAGAAGTTTGGATTACCTTTTCTAGGCATAGTAAGATTTGAATCGCTGTATAGAATTAGACGAAAACAAAGAAATATGTTGCATATACACACCTCAGCTCTTGCTATTTGCACATGCGCAGTTTGAGGTTTTCTCTCATGCTCAGATAAATTAAAATCGCAATTATAAAAAAATATTTTGATATGGCTTTGTTTTACTAAAACCTTCCCCAATAAATGCTATACAAAATGGTATAAATATTTCCATAATCCACTATTTCTGGAGTTTTTGAGGTTCAAACGTACAGACGCTTTCAAGAGACTTCCTTTTATACTATATGAGGATTATATTCTTATCTATATCCTATATTTATGTATTTAATAATATACTTAAGAATATATAAAATACTAATAATTAATACTTAAGAATGTATTAGCCTCTTAAATATTACAGTTATATTAGGTAATTTTCATGTTTACATATGCAATTAATTATTTCTAAAATCCACTACAACATATAAATTGATATAGGTATGGCAATCTTGAAGGATCTTTATTCGATTTGCAATTATAATTGCTATGAATCATCAAAGTCTTCTTAATCCATTGAAATCCTAATTAATAATTAAATTCTAATTAAAATATCAGCAACATTTTGAACTTACTTTTTGGTTGACTGAAAATCTAAATTGAAAGTTGGAAGAAAAGAAATATCTCATATTTTTGAATTATTTCATAATTGAATATGGCCTCGCAATGAATAAAAATAGATAATTTTAAATAAATGTCAATTCATGCGAAACTTTAACTGCTGTTTGAAATTATTCTGTCAAAGAAAATATTAAAACAAAAATTTTAAATTATTTTGTGCCCGCTAGTTATGTTACTTATATTTCCATTTTGCATTAAGGCTTTGAAGTGTTACTGTCCAGCACTTGCATTCCAAATATATATCAGAAATTTCACTCTATATGATTTATCTTCTAAATTGTTTTAAAACTTTGCACTTCGAAAAATAATTAGATGCAAAATTATTCATCTAATACAAATATTTGTTTATTATTATGAAAAATAAATATACATAATTCTTTTAAGACGAATTTCTTTGAAAAATTAATCTACATCTCTCAATCATTATGTAGGATTTTTTTACTATTAAATTTGAAAAATAAATAAATAAAACGTCAGAATGATGCACAATCTTGAATGGTGTGTCAGAGGCACCATCGGAGTGCAAAGGGTTAAAAAATTTACAAAATACTAATGCAATCTGCATTATATTAAAATTGCATAGTATTTATTTATTTTGATTTATTCAATAAAAATGTTAAATATATAAAAAAAAAATTCGCATGTTTAAATGTTTTCTTTCTTTCATAATGAATTTTCATTCAGCTTTTTAAATAATGATTTTTGTACACAGCACAATTTCTTCTGTTTTCACCAGTTTTGAATTTCGCGAATTCAATTACCTTATTATCATATGCATTTTATCAAAACCTTAATGCAAAATGGAAATTTAAATGCTATAAGATGACTAAATTGATTTGAATATTTTTAAATCGGGATTTGCTTAATTTTATCAAAAGGGTACACAGCTGAAACCAGATTTCTTTTATCCCATGTGAAAAGTGGAATAATTTTATTGTTTCTACTACTAAAACACCACGCAGCTGTGTTGACATAAAGATGGTAGCAAATGATTCAAGCTGCCCACGTAGTTTCCTCCATTTAAGAACATGGCGTTAGGAAGGAGTGTTCCGAAATTTCACGTGATCTTTTTAATTATCGTCTGCAGCTTCCTGGGAAATGTTATCGCCAGTCGATATCGAGTAAGAATAACATTTTAACTCGATTTTAATAAACATATTTTAAGAAAAATAAACAACAAATCAAATCATTAAATTGTTGCATGTAGTTCAGTCAATAAATCTTTAAGTAATAATTAATTCAGATAGTTGATGATGAAATTAATCTTTAGTTCTTAATGTTTTGTATTTCCTTTTGACGTTATCTAATGTAGAAATGACATCGATGAATATTTCAGTATTTATAAAAAAAGGCAACTGTTATTTCCACAATATATAAAAAGTTTTATTATACATAATATGATTTATATGAAAGACTTAAAATATTCAAATGTATACCTTTGACTTATGGCAAAGGGCTCATTTAATCATAGTTTTCATTTTAAATACGTAAAAAGGCAGTTTATCCAACAGATTAATTAGTTTTACTTTGATTTAATAATATATCGTTATATATCTAAATTAAATATTTTTATAAAATATAAAAAATATTATAATATCTATATTATTGTAAGAAAAGGTTTCTATATATTTTAGAATTGTTTACATTTGCGTAATAAATGGTCATTGAATTTAATGGGTGAATCTGAATTACACTTTATGTTAATATGTGTTTATTAATCTAAGAAAAAAAAATTAAATTTTCATTTGGCATAGTTGCTTAGGAGCAATATGTTTCAATTGGTTCTTATGAAAGATCTTTAACTCAGAATACATTATGTATGGACAATGTAAGCATATTTTTGTGCGCATATTTCAGGTTAAATTAAATTAATTAAAACTCTTAGATTTAATTAAATAATTAAAAATTACTAAATAAAAAAGATACATAGATATATTTTACATATCCTACTTATTTAATAAAAGGCCCTAAAGATGTTAAAATTTTTTTTACTATTTGATAATTAGAGGGTTAATTAGAATAAAATTTAACGTAGTAGTTAGATGCTAAATATACATTTGTTTTTAAATTTATTTATCTCAATTTTTTCGTGCCTTAAAATTAAATAAAAACGTTTATATCATATACAAAACACATTATATAGAAGAAATACATTTTATAAAACAAATTATGTGAAAATCAAACAAAAAAAAAGATTAAAAGGAAATTGTCTATACATATTTCAATATATCATGTCATTTCTTGAATGGCCAAGCACCACGTGTTCGTGCAAATTTAATTACATTTTAATATCTTTTTAATCGTTTCATTGATTGAGTCACTTTAGTACTGCAAATGATAAAAAAAACTTTGTCTCCAATTGATTGTTTAAAAAATATCACATTTCCTATTTATTTCATTTCATATGATTACGCAACCAAAGTGACATTTTTCTAGATTTTATTTGCTGTAGTCATTAACTTATTTTTTTAAGAACAGAGTTTTTGTAAATGCGGTTACAACGCGTTATTAAAAGCAGCTTTTTCGAGATGCTCGTGCAGATAATAACATTTTTTTTTCGACTACGATTTTTTTTTCACCTAAGGATTTTTGTTGACGCCACAAACCTCATTTCTAAAACAACATTATGTTCTGATATGATAAAAAATAGTTTTTTAGAATACTTTAACTTGAATAAATTTTATAATCATTTCTTTCAAACTAAGTTCCTTACCTTTTGTCCATCTATTCTTTTTACTAATTGAAGATACTCATGCGACTAGTCTGAAATCCTCTAATCTTACCCTTGAATTAAGAATCTTATCAGAAAGAAAACCATGGTTTTATGACTCTATATTTTATGAAAATTGCCATGAAATAAAATAAGATCAGGTTTTTTTTTATTTATTAAGTGGAAGAACAATAACTGAATTCTATAAGGAAAAGTAAAATTAATTTGTCACTTTTTATATATGATTATTTAAATGTATATCAACTTACTAACTTAATTATCACTTTAATTTTCAATAAATTTTATTAAAATTATGAATAGTTTGTAAATTATATACACCACAGTTTTATTGTTTTAAATTCAAAAATTTTAAATTTACAACCCTAATTGTAACGAGGCTGGTTGGTAGGGTGTTTGATTTGCATCCCTTTGGCTGTGAATTAAAACCCCACCGGTCGAAGACTCTCCGTGTACATGGTGTCAACTGCACTTATAAATCTGCTGTAGCCCTAAATTCGAGATCATACTCCTAATGGTACTGGGTCATCGGTTATCAGTCTTTGATCCAAGTCTAAATTACGAACTATGAATGTAATGTATGAATGCAAGTTCCCCCGTAAAAAGCGTTCTGACGCATGAGTAGCTAAGTCGTACTCTTGGCCATAGATGGCGCTATTGAGAAACAAGAGACGCTAAATCTCTGTTTGAAATCGCTGACTTTGTTGCTTATGGCAAATGTCATAAGCAACACCAAGCGACCCTTGCGATACAGGAAAAAATAAGAATACCACTTTGGTAATTGGCATAAAGAGTATAGTATGTTTTTTTTTAACTTAAGGGAACCTCGGACCAAAAGTTAAATTTTGTTGGTATATTTTAAATAGCAATTGACTTTTTAAGCACCCTGTACTTAGTATATCATATATGTTTTAAACTTTTAATCACATTTGTTCATATTAAAAATCAATGGATCAGATATATTTTATTTGACTATTTTCAAGTTTTAAGGTCTTTTATTTCATCTTTTTTCAGAAAATATATCAGAAACCATATAATGCAGGTAGTTGGAAAACTCTGACGGGGGGTTTGCATGATTCAAGCGTTCTTCTGATTGGATGGAGCGCAGCCTTTATTTCAGGTTGTTTTGCCATCATGGCTGCGAAAGAAGAAATTCCAAACATCGTCGCTTTTCCTTTGATCTCTTTTGGAGGCGTCATTTTTTATTTCGGCTGTGCGGCAGCTATGAACGTAAGTTTGCATAATCTAGTTTCAATGTTATGTTTATTTGATTTATCACTGTGTGCAAAGGCATTTGAATAATTCACTATTTTAATAATATATAATAATCACGTGACTATCACACTCAGTTCATGAGCTTATTTATTTGATATATCACTACAAATACAATTGATAAACAATTGATTCTAGATGTATAGACATCATAAAAACTTTCATATCTCGCTCACTGCCATATTTAAATGATGTATCACCATAAATACATCTGAATAATGACTTACTTCCCTACTACAGAAACATGGATGTTACACCTTGTTCATTAGCATGCTTACGTTATATATCACTATGTTAATGCATCTGAATAATCAGTTACTTCCATGTCTCATTTCCATGCATATTTTGATGCATCACTGTGAGTAAATGAATCTTAAAAATCCATTATTTAAACAACACTTAAACACCGTAGGACTATCACATCCCATTCAATAGCATGTTTAGTTGATGTATCTCTGCATATACATTTGAATAAAAAAGTCAACTTTCAATGTACATACATCTTGTAAACTGTTTTATCCTGCACACTGTTTTTATTTAAATGATATATCATCACAAATGCATCTGAGTAATTGATTGCTTTCTGATATAGCAACATGAATACCACACCTTATTCGCTGGCATGCTTACTTTATATATCACTATTTGATGCCTCACTTTGTAAATGCATCTGAATAATCGGTTATTTCCATAATACAAAAGAATCTTAAATGATACAGATTGACACAAGATTATCACATAATTTTTGTTGGCATACGCAGTTGATATATCACTGCAAATACATCTGAGTAGATAATTCAATTTTCAGTGTATGGACATCTTGTAAACTGTTTTATCTCACTTATTGGCCCTATATCACCACAAATACATATTGAATAAATGATCAATTTCCTAATATAGTTGAAATATTTTGTGATTACCAAAACTCGTTCACTAGCATGTTTACTTTATATATCACTATGTATTGTATCAATGTGTAAATGCATCTGAATAATAGGTTACTTCTATACATTGTTTCATGCATCAATTTATGTAAATGCATCTAAATAATCGGTTACTTCTATACATTGTTTCATGCATCAGTTTATGTAAATGCATCTGAATAATCGGTTACTTCTATACATTGTTTCATGCATCAATTCATGTAAATGCATCTGAATAATCGGTTACTTCTATACATTGTTTCATGCATCAATTTATGTAAATGCATCTGAATAATTGGTTACTTCTATACATTGTTTCATGCATCAATTTATGTAAATGCATCTGAATAATGAGTTGTCGACGTCCTGGCACAGAGGAAGTGCGTCTTCCACGTGATCTGGATGTCCCGGGTTCGAATCCCGGTCAGGACATGGTATTTATTCTCTGTTATATCTGTGAGGTGTGAGAATGTGTCCCCATGTAAAAAGGGGCTCTGCAAAAGAATGTGATAAGTGTGTGTCATCTTCATATGAGATTTCTGCCTTCGGTTGCTCAGGAGTCCATACCCTCAAAAAGTTTCCTTTCCGCTGTAAAGCGTACACGAGGTCACCTTCATCATCAATAATCGATTACTTTCATAACAGAAAAACATTTCATGACCCATCCAAATCCCATTCATTAGCGGATTTACTTAATACATCACTACAAATACATTTGACTAAACAATTCATTTTTTAATTGTAAAAATCTTGCAGATTGACATATTCCCCACAATGGCATATTTAATTAATATATCGCCACAAATACATTTAAAAAATTGATTATTTTCATTACATAAAAGCATCCTGCTACTTTCAAAGCCCGTTTAATAGTATGTTTACTTGATATGTTACAACAAATATATTTGAAAATAAAGCAATTGCGTTTTTATTATAGAAACTTCTTTTGAAATTTAACCCGTTTACTATCACTACAAATACATTTGGATAAACAATTGAATTTTCAATATAGAACATTTTGTGAATTGTTATGACCCATTCACTAATATGTTTATTTGATATATCGCTATAAATACATATGAATAATTGACTATTTTCAAAATATAGAAACATGTTTTTACTATCACTCACTGTTCAATAACAAATTTACTGATGCATCACAGCAAATATATTAAAATATAATAAAAATAAATAATATAAAATATAAAAATTATATTTTATATAAAATAAATGTTATATAAAAATATATTATTATATCTCGGCCACTAACATGCTTAAATGATACTATATTCAGGGATCCCACTTGTTTCATGTCAAAACACTCTTATTGACGTGTTCTATATGAAATGAAAAATTTAGACTCTGCGTACTTTGTGGAGCACACCGTATATTCTGGGGGTGGGTTAGATTAGAGAAAATTGTTGACAACGCCTCAAATTTGGGCCACTAGCAGATTTATGTACCATTATTAATATCTTTTAATAATATATTAATTTCTTAATACAGTGACATCTTGTAACTGCTATGTATAGTCATGCACAAACACTCTAATTTTGTCACTGAAATTAAAGTAATGCTATTTTTTTTTGTGTATATGGAGATTACGGAAACTTGATGACATTATCTCGACATGTTTAAGATCGAAGCATTAAACGCCCGAAGATCCATTTAACTAGAAGTCACCTATGGTATATCGAGGAAGTTTATAGCAAGGAATAGCTCAATTGTTATTCTATTAATCTAACCTTAATTTAACCTTTTAGTTGAGTTATTTTTTTAATCTACATAATAAATCCTTCTATTTTATGAGTGTGTTATTATATGGGTTGAACTTTTTCACTGAATTCATAAAATGCCAAATTTTTTCTTTGTACTTCCTTGTGGATGCTCAGAAAATGAATCCCAAGTCAAATGAGCTAGGTTAATGAAAGCTTAAATAAGATTTTGACTCCAATATTAAGTCTAAATAAAACGCTGGAAATAATCTATCTAGATAAACTGATAAAAAAATTCAGTGAAAATTGTCCCCCATAATTTTCTGCTTACTTTCTAATAAAGTGGTTATCCCATAGAATACCTTGTATAACATTGACATGTAATAATTATGAAATATTAGTTTATGGCTCAAATTTTGATGCGCCAAAGGTTACTGAACATATAGTTTGATCCTTGGCGAGAATTTCGGCGTTTATTCTTGGTATACAACAAATCCTAACGTGGAATCAAGTTTGTGTTTTAAACCTGTTTTTCCTGAGAGATCAAAAACCAATTTGACACAGAAATAATCTCAGAATTCCATATCAAATCTGATATAATTAAGTTATTGCGTTTCCTTAATCATTAATTTACAGATAAAAAAAGTCATTCCCTTATAGAATTTGACTCAATAATGAGGTTATCTATGCACTATAGATGTTAAATATTTGTGCCGAATTGTATCTATCTAACAGAATTGTATCTATCTAAATATTTGTACCTAATTGTATCTATCTATCAGTAGTTGTCATTATAACTTATGTTTAAACAGCCATGCATACATAACAGACGAACATACAGCCAGACAAACATTTTTCAGAACAGTCTTATCTCAAAATTGGAAATAGATACTCAAAGAATAGAATAGAAGATACAAAAATTTAGATTTTGGTATAAAGAGTTTATATAAAAATTTGACCAATTATTTGAAATCTTTTTGAGTTATCTTTGTCACAAATAAATAGAGAGATGGACATTTTCCAGAAATTCGTTCTTTGAATTTAGTAAAGCAAAATGCGTAGAATTCGTCAAAATCTAGAGTTTGTATTCTTTTTATGCATAATATACTTTCCTTATATTACGTAAGTGAGAAACTAAAAACCACAAACTTGATACCCCCTTTGTGTATTTCGATGCGAATACTCTATTGTGTAAGAGAGAAAACTCTCGCTGGTACACTATCATTAATTTCAGTTTGAAAATGAATCTTGCTGATTTTTTATCAAATCTTACTGCATGTTTTTATTCCATATTTCATTTTTCTTTTTGTTCCTTTTTTACAGTTCATTTTTACCAAGAAATAGGACCAAGATGTTTTACAATTCCAAGAAAGCTTTTCCTATAAAGAAATGTAAAAAAGATATCAAGAGATATTGAAAAGTATTTTGAATCTAAAAATAGAACAAAAACTTTTGTGTTTTATGAAATTATTTTCAACTTTAAACAAACAGGGATGGCAATTCGAAGCGATATGGAGTCGGAAATTTCGAACAATTGATACTCTATTGCTTCTTGTGTGTGCAAGACTAATCCATATTAGTAAGTAATAGTATCTCATAAAAAAATTTTATGTGATGTGCTTCAAAATTTCGACATTCTTCATTGACTGATAGCTGATTATTCCAAGTAGAAGGATCATTAAATATTGTGAAATTGTAAATAAATTGGTCATCAAATTATGAATTTTTGGAACTAAACATAGGATAAATTTTAAATATAAAATCATTCGTTGACTATAACGTTGGCTATCTGGATTGTAAAATAATTTATGATAGTCATAGCTTTATTATTACATGGTTTTCTAATTGTTATTGTTGTGCTTCATTTACCACTTATTTTATTAATTGTAAATTTATGCTAGTATACTCTTCTTTTTAACTTTATACGTACATGGTTAGGAATTCTATTTCGGAATACAAGTAAATTAGTAACGTTGATATTTTTAAAAAAATGATGTCAAATTGATTAAAAATATTTATTATTATTTATTTAATCATATTGTTATATTTAGAAATTCGAGCATTTTTTTCCATCCTGATTTACTTTGTAGCTTATTTGGGAATTATAATAATTCTATCATTTTTTTATTCAACCTTTTTAATTTTGGTTAGATTAACCGTTTGAGTGTGGTAGAATACTTATCTTTACGGCAAGTGAAGCGCGATATCACTTTGCCACACTCAAACGGTTAATTTTGGGCGCGTTATATATTGTATAAGATTTGGTGCTGTAAATGTATTTTGTTTAGTTTTCATGTCATATGTTTTTTCCCTCTTATTACATGGTTTTGTAATTTTTTATTGCAGTCATTTTCAAAATTTGTGAAACATTCTGAAAATTCTTCTAAAATCCATTGAATTTCCTTGTGATTTTATAAATTTTTGTCATATGCTGAATTATTATATTTGTTTTTCCTAGTTTATTTTTAATATCTAACTTTTGAATATTTCATCTGACTCTATTACATCTTAAGTACTTCAAAACTATTTAACTCTTATTTGGAGATCAGCGAATACTGATAATATATATTATATATTAACAACATTTGTATTATATATAATATAGTTAAGACGTTTAAATAAAATTTCATGTCCATCATTGCTCGAAATTGACAAATGTTAAAGACGTATTATTTAAAATTGATTTACATAGATTTTGTTCAGTGTTTATATGAATTTTTCTAATTAATACCAGTTCCATAATTCAACTTATTATACTTGATTCATCTAAATTTTGCAGTGTTTTATTTTCACATTTTTTTAGTGTTTTATCTTCACCTGTAAACTGCATAGTTATTGAAAAGAATTATTTTCTATCTTTCGACAATGAAAGGAAAACACGTGATGAAATACTCAATAAAAAAATAGAAGTAACTTCATTCACAATAATGAAATCATTGTGAAATATAAATCAAAAGATGCTTAAAAGTTAATTATATTTAGACTAAGAAACTTTAAAGAAACATCAATCAAAATAATTTAAAATATATTATTTTGAACTTAAAAAAAAGTCCAAAATAATTTGGTGGTTGTGGGGTAATATTTTTGGATCTATTCGTTAAAAAGCATAAAAACCTAAATTATTTTTGATTAATTAAAATTTCAAAAAACCACCCCAGCTTTCTAAAATATGTTTGTTTCAAATCTGATGCTTTAGGTCAGTTCATCTGACATATACAGCGCCAACTCATATTCATCTTTATTATAGACAGAGATTTAGCTCTTTATTTACTGACGGTACTTAAAAGTATTATTTAATTCTGGTTTATATCTTAGTTATACGTCTGCTTTTGAAGATGGCATTGTAAAGAACACAGAAAATGTAACCCAAAAAGCAAAAAGTTAAAATAAGCTAAAAGTAAGAATCAAATTTTTTTTATTGATAATTAAATTATCAAGATATTTCTATTCATTAAAAAAATTCTGGAGTTCCTTAGGATTATTCTGCAAGATAACTTAACTACTAGTTTAAAAATGAAGTTGAAAAATTGATGGCAATAAAATTCAGTATGTAACGGTTAATATATATATTTACTGAATATCTATTATTATCCTTTTGCATTTCTTTTCCTAGAATAGTAATTG
>JAOUZG010051955.1:254295-279260 GCA_026289955.1 Argiope argentata | reverse complement strand
AGATTCATTTCGAAATAAACCTAACATTTTAAAAATACTCAGATATTCATTTCTCCGAGAAGATTAATATTTATGGTCTGGATTGTATTACGGAACTTTAAACTTTTGTAGTCTGAAGTCTAGACCGACTCTACATTCTGAAGTACCTAGTTTTCAAATCCTTCCTGAATAGAGATTGTTAAAAGCACTAAATTACAGCAAATACTCGTTAGGTTTCATGAAATGCTAGGCGCCATTGTTTAACTAGCTAGTTCGCTGGGAAACGGATTGTTACTTTCATTTAAATCTTATGCATAATTTCTTTTGCTCTCTCCAACTAAAAAAATTTTCAAGCATTAAATTTTGATAAACTTTAATTTTAAGAGCTGAATATTGGCTCTGCTTATTATATATCCTTATAAAATCACATTAAAAACAGCTTACAGAAAAATCTCACATTTCTTTTATAATTTTTAATTGGTTAATTGGGAATCCTGGTATTAATATCAGTTTAAAATGTTTTACAATTCCGTGTCCCTGATTCCTTCAGTTGCGACACTTGCACCTTAAAACAATTCAAGGGCTTGTTTAGAGCATCAAATATTTTGAAAATGGAAATCGTATGAGAACATTATGGCATTAAAAGCTTAAATATCAGGTTAATACTTGAAATTTTGAGGTATTGTAGTTTTGCTTTTTTTACTATTTACTTTATAAAATATAAACACATTAAAGTGGAAGAAAACATTAAAGTGGAAGTGGCTTTACAAAGTGGAAGAAATCTCTCGTTATAAAATACCAGTTTCAGTTCCAGGGAAGTATTATGATCTGCTGGTGGAAATTAGATGTAATGTGTTGATCATGATCGATCAAATAACAGTGACGTAACAAACAATTTTTATTTTCAAATTTGTATTAGTACAACAGAAAAAAACATTTTCTCTCATAGGTTAAAGTTATTTACAACATTTACGCAACAATTGAAAAATAAACATGAAATAGGAGAAGGAAAATAAGGACAAAAAAAACCCCGCCAAGCTGTTGGCTTATACGGATACTACAGTAGCACATCCAGAAATCCAATGATCTTTATCGGGTGGTTATCAACACAGAAACCCGAATTGGAGGGAGCTTATCACCAAATCGGAAACAGCTTCCAACACCTTGTCACTGCTCTTTTCCTTAAAAAAATTCAATAATTTCATACCAGATCTCAACCCCTGGGATTCTCATTGTTGACTCTTAGTCACCCAATAGTTACTCAGAAATGTTTCAATGGTCTCTGAATATATACCATTTTTATTCTTATTTCAGGAAACGGTGGAATGAAGATAAAAAATAACGCATATCAAAAGAGAATCGATTTAAATTTTGTGTGTGTGTGTGTCGTCAAACGATACGCGTTTATATTAAGTCTAGATTTCAGATAATTAATTTCGTTCGATGCTTCGAAAAAATTCCAGAGGTCAAAATTAATTTTGATCAAATATACAAGTTCAGATGAAATATTAATGAAATCACTTGCAACGAAGATAAGGGATTTACTTTTCCTTCGTATATTTTATTAAATGTGACCGTTTCACGCGAATCAAATTTGCATAAATACTAATTACCATCTTCATACTAATTATCAATACATTCATGGATTTCCGTGAAATAAACACAGAAAAAATGTAGAAAACCAGACAGTCAAAGAGAAATTAAAAATAAGAAAAAAATAATCAAGCCTTGTTTTATATTAAAGGATAACAGGAAGGGAAAAATATCCTTATAATTTTCTTTTGGATTGTGATTTTCAGTATAGTAAAAGAATTTGAATTATAAAATTTGCTCAAAAGCCAAGAAAACTAGCCTTTTGTCATTTATTGTTTTTCTAGATTAATTCCGATGGTGATAAAAATCGGAATTAATCTAGATTAATCAAAATTAAAGGCATGAAGCGAATTTACGAATAAAATATTTTAATTTTATAGAAAGTAAAAACAGGAAATTAAACAGGGATGTCTAGTTGATGTTTAAATACAATTAATCTTAATCATTATTTTACTTCAGTATTAACACAAATTCATTCGAAATAAAAATATATGTTTGAAAAATGCCAAATCTTTTACTATCGAGTTTTTTCGATTAATCCTGCTTAATATTTCAGAATATAATTCATGCGATTTAAATATCAACTTTCAGTGGACTGAAAAAAAATCAAAGTGTTTAAATCTCGTATTTCCCCAAAACATCAATTTCTTGACCAAAGAAATTAAAGTTGTTTATTTTAATATTTAATAGTTTTTTTCCAGCTCCTTTAGATAAGAGTATTCACTCTTTTAGTTTTTTTGGAATCTAGTCCAATTAAATAAAACAGACGAAATTGCCGGTGGAAAATAAATTTATTAATTTAGCGAATTTTTGAAACCTCGCAATAAAAATAATTTCAGAACTTAAATACGACAAGTTTACAAATCGACAAACCCGCAACTCATTCAATTATGTAATTTTTTAGTTTAAGAAAAACTTGAAATAAAATTTAAAAGCAGTTGTATTAAACTGAAGCGCTAGAAAAACGCGTATGCAATTAATGGATATTGTTACAAGCGGACGAGCGGCACGAAAACTCGCCAAAGTTGGCCACGTTTGGCGAGGAGCCTCGCGCCAGCTTGATTGGTTTGGCGAAAGGTAATCTAGTAGCCGCTAGATTGTGCGCGATGTTTTGAGAATTTCCACGAGACTCAGGTGCACGCGCTTCTCGGCTATATAAGGACGAGTAGCCGGCGTTAGTTAGTTAGTTGCTATAGTGATTTGATCGAGTTAGTGGAGAGTTTGCTCTGAAATAAAAAGCGTCTCGCTGGACTAAAGGATTTGTGAGCTGTGTTTGTGTTTGCTGTTAACGCTGTGTTATTGAGCTCGCTGCTGCTGTGCTATACTATAGCTGTTTTTCAAACTGTGTTATTGTGCGTAAGACTTTCTTTTACGCTGTAAGTGACTGTTGACTGCTGAATTGTACTTATCTAAAATTTGTTACTCTATCAATTATCCTGTAAATAACTGTAAATAGCTGTAAATAAATTTGTTTGTGCTGTCTTCAACTAAAGTCCATTCAATCCGAACCCGCTACGCTAAAAACGTAACAATATGTTCAACCAATCAGCATAAAACGAAGCTGACCAATAGTGCGTATATAAGGCAACATGTGCCTGAAGAGGCTATTATATCGATTCTTGTTGTGATTGCAGATTATCAGGGTTTAAGCAATTTTGAACGGTGACTAATAGACCGCTCACTAGAGAGGAACCACAGCATTTCCGAAGTAGATGAAACTTCAAATATCCGATAGCGATGCTGCTTGAAAAAGGCTTGATTGGATTTGAAAATATAAATTTAGTATCGTGACCATATAAAAAAGTTCATCTGTTAAGCTCAAAACATCTTGAACTGGGACATGTATTGACATTTGTCCTTTTTTAACTGGATTGGTCTATAAAGAAAATTTCGGAAAACAGCCGACTATAAAAAGTTCTGAAGGCAACCCTGTCAAAGGATGCTAATTTTGATACAGTATTTTCTTTGTGACGGCAAAGCATACAAGTTTAAAAATTCTATATTACCAATTTCATTCAACTTTGTAAAACCAGTTTCAGAGCTTTAATTTCTATACTTTTTTAAAGTCATGGAATATCTATAATTAATCATGCAAATTTTATTTAAGACAATTTTTCATGCATTATGGATCTAACATAATAGTATATATTAAAAAAGTAAAAGGTCTCAGTGTATTACTTGCACAAGTTTTCACATATTTTCACACAGCTAGTTTTTTAAAAATAGCTACGAGAAAACCGTTTACTCTGGAAATGATCAATGCCCTTTTTATCCATATAACTTTCCTTCATGACATAGAAAGCCTAGAAAATAAACGAGATATTAGATAATCCATTCATCAGTGAAAATACCTACTAATACATTTTCAATAGACAGTACATAGCATATTCAAATTAAAATGATTTTAAAAATATATTTAATATAAAATTATATTGAAAAACCGATTGAGAAGTCAATAAAATAGCAAAGAAAAAAAATAAAGATTAAAAGGAAATCGGCTATGCATATTTCATTGTATCATGTCAGAATATCATTTCTCGAACGGCCAAGCACCACGTGCTCGTGCAAGTTAAATTATATTTTTATTCATTTTAATCGTTTCATTGAATGAGTCACTTTGGTATCGCAAACGATCCAAAAAACTTTGTCCCGCATTGATTGTTTGAAAAAATATCACATTTCCTATTCATTTCCTTTTACATAATCGCGTGCTCAAAATGACATTTTCCTAGGTTTTATTTGCTGTAGTTATTAACTTATTTTTAAAAGAAATCAGAACTTTTGTAGAGGCGAGGGCAATACGTTATTAAAAACTGTTTTTTAGATGTTCGTGCAATTAATAACATTCTTATTTTTCGCCTACTGATTTTTGTTGACGCCAAAATCCTCATTCGAAAACATCATATTCTGACACGATAAAAAATGTCATACAAGAAGAGGGAAGGTCTGAAATAGACTCTTATTAGTTCGAAGACATTTGTTAGAAGAGCAATTGATTCTTCCTGATAATAAGGAACATGTACGCCAAATTTCATTTTATTGCCTCAAATTGATGTTTCAAAAATATCACATTTCCTGTTCATTTCATTTCATATAGTCACGTGCTCAAAATAACCTTTTTCTAGGTTTTATTTGCTGTAGTCATTAACTTATTTTTTTAATCAGAGCTTTTATAAATGTAATGGCAATGCGTTATTAAAAGCTGATTTTTTTCAGATACTTTTGCAGATAATTTTTTTTTTAATTTTTGACCTACGGTTGTTATTTTTCGCATACGGATTTTTGTTGACGCCACAAGCCTCATTTACAAAGTGATAACACGTTCTGACATGATAACATGTTCCGGAATGATGGAAAATTACATTATAAATGTCTAGATACATTCTCAAAGATCGATTTCTTTCAACCTTGGATGCAAATGTCAAGCAGTCAAATTTTGAAATGATACAATTAAATCTTCGTAAGAATTGTAAATATATTTGTCATTTTCATAGTTACGAAATTTTCTCTTTTATTAATAAAAATGGCAAATATATTTACACTTCTTGCAAAGATTTAATTGTATCGTCATTCGTTACTATCTTAAATAGATTTTTAAAATTGAAATTTTATACTTTCCCTAAAGTTTAAATTAAAACCCCAGTTTTAATGAGCCACAATATACTCACCATAAAAAATTGCTTAAATATTCTGTAATTTTGTAATTAATATTTCTACAAAATTTCAAAACTAATACACAAGGAAGACAGCGAATAATCTATTCATAATTCTTTTACAAGTATGAAATTAAAATCAGTTGAGAAGGATTACCCCAAAATCATTTAGCAATGAAATTGGTGAGTTATTAAAAGCTATTTAAAGAATTTGAAATACTCACTGGCCAATGAATTAGAATCCTTTGAGATTTGCATTTGAATTCTTGAGATTGCAAGACTCTTATACTTTGCGAGGCAAAAGTATGCGAAATGTGTTATGACATGGGTTACACATGGTTAGAATGCTATTATATGTAGAGCATAAGAGTTTTTTCCGCCAAGAATGAAGCAAAAATGGGAAAAACTGAAAATCTTTCACCAATTTGAAAAATTGCTTATTGTTGGTGCCCGTTTACCAGGTACTTAGATCTCGAAGACAACAGATTTCACTGGGTTCCCAAAAGCAACTATATCAATTTTCAAAATTATAATCAAAACCCACAGTCTTTCTTCAAAAGACGCAACTGTGGTTCGAGCACAGTTTTCCAAGAGCGTGATTGATGTTGTCTCCGACTAATTATATGAAGGAATAAGGACTACTAAAAATCAGAGAAGTTATCCGCGTAAAAGTTGGTGCAATAAAATATTAATCTGTGGTTTCCAATTCATTGGTAAATGAGAGTATAAAAACAATAAACTATTCAAATTATAGATACATGGTTGGGTAACAATACTGGATTAATTTTGTTTATCTATTGGAATAATCAAAACCACATTTTAGTGAGCTCACTTTAGAAAATATGAAGTCTTCTTCGTTCCACAACAGGGAGTTATGCTCCCAGAGCATTTTTAAAATGTCCTACTTATACCATGCCAGGAGTTGATTTAAAAAGTCCTCCTTCAAAAAAGAAATCCTCAATTTCGCTCCAAGCATAATACAGTCTGTTAGAACTATATAGAATAAAAAATTATGGGAACTCAGTGTTCACAAACTTAAAAATAAAATTAGGAACATTCAAGGCTTGCCTATATGCTTGACTAAGTATAATTCGTTTTCTGAAGAATCGTAATGAGTTAGTTTTTACCCCCTTCCCTCTTTAGCATACCTCCTAAAAGAAATTATCTCCAGTTCCTTCCTGAATTATTATTATGGACTTTGAATAAGTATACGAAAGCAATACACACATATTAATCATGTGTTGGGACTAGCTTTATATTCTACTTATCCAACTTTTGTCCTGTGTCAAATATTGATTTTATTCCATTGTAAAAACTGTAGTCCAACAGCCATAGTCGGACTTAGTCATACTATTATAAGTAACTGGCGCTTGGCAAAACTGAAAAACTGACCTTCTGTAACATTCAGGGTTTGCCAAAGCTTCACCCTCCCTAATTTTTCAATTCCTACCATTATCTCACCCTCTCCCGATATATCTTGTTCAAATTTTCAGTCGTAAATAAAATACTTTTTATTCATCCACTCCAGCTCAAGTATTTTTTTTAAACTTGTAGTGGATGACATTTGATGTTGCAGTTTATTTTAAATATTAATTCAATCATTCTTTATTAATTAAAATCTAACTTTCTCACCTTTATAGTAGTTCTTATAGCAGTTGCAGTTAGGTCGAGATAACCTGGTTGGTAGGGTGTTGAATTCGCCCCCATTGTGCTGCGTGTTCAAACCTGGTCACTAAGTTCTCCATGTCAAGAGCTATACCACTCGAGAAACCGAGTTATATGTGATAATTATTCTGGTATTGAAGGGTGCATACCCTCAGAAGCTACTGCACCCCTCCTTCCGTTGTAAAGTGGAAAACAAGAAAAATTGTAGTTATTCAATGAAAAGTAACTAAAATAAAAATTCTTAGCTTCTTAAATTTTCCCTAATATAAAAAGTAGGAATTGATTTTAAAAAAAATTGTTTATATTATTTGTTACATGGAAGGAAGGTTGGGAAGTGATTTTTCGAAACCTTTCTTGGTGAGTAGTCCAGTTATTTTTTTTATATGTATCCATTTTCAGATATAAAACTTCCTGCTACTGCGCAATTGTCTGCATACTGGAAGATGGGGTTATTCTTTTTACATAAAAAGAAACTGAAGTTTAGAAATAGTATCGTAAGAAAATGGATTCAGAAAAAGAAAAATTGACACATGGTCATTTTAGTAATATTCAAACAATATATTTTGATACCAACAATTTAAATACAGTGAAGATGTTACGATTTCCTTATAGGCTTCTCATGCATGTATAGAAAATTTAATATTTCTTTCTATTCAACCAACCAAGACAAGAAAAGGAGAAACTAATTAATACCGGATTGAGAAACAGAAATAATCTTGACAATATGCAATCTGCTGTAAAAGTGTAGAATTTGCGAGTATCCATCGCCCAAAAAGAAATTTAAGGTATGCAAGAAAAAGAGTGGATAGTTGAAACTTTCATTCTTACAAATAAAATCATTGTTAAATTAACGTTTAGTTAAAGTCACTTAATGAAAAGTCTTAACCAAAAATCATTTTACAGAATGTCAATTGATTAAGAAGCTGCATACTTAACCCATTCGCTGCCAAACACGAATATACTCTTGGTTGGCAGGGTGTTAGCCATTGCCAGCACGAATATACTCGTGATAATTTTAATATATTATAACTTACAACTTGTCAAACTTACAAACTTTTTATGGCCACAAACATAAATATACAAGTGTAAATACTTGAAAAAGTTACAAATAAATTGTTTTTACAAAAATTCCACTTTATTTAACCCATTCGCTGCCAAGCCTAAATTGTGTAAGGTTATTCCCATTGCCAACCACTATTACACTAGTTTTTGACTTTTATACAGGTAAATGATTATTTATGACAAAATATGTGTATTTATTTTGAAATAATAAAACTTAGATAAACAATAACACTCAAAACAGAAATGGCAATGGTAATAACCTCATACAATTTAGGCTTGGCAGCGAATGGGTTAGTAAGCAATCAAATATGCAATTACAGACATATATAGATGATTAACCATACTTGATCTCCGATTTCCTACATTGAAATATTCAAGACAAGATTTTAATACACTTTTAAAACTGTTTTCACTCCACATCTTACCGTTTTTGTGCTCCCAGAACACTTTTATAATTCCATTTCTTTCATCCACCCAGAATAGTAGATGGCCGAATGATTTGTTATTTAAACCTGTGATCAGAAATTTTAATAGCTTTGGCAGGATGCTATTTATATAGAAACAAATTTGGAAAAATAGAAATATAGAAACAAATTTGGAATCCATTGATATCAATCTTTCGTCATTATAAACAAAATAAGAAAGTTAATATGCTTCACAATGCACATTAAACTCTGGTTACTAAGCTATTCCAACGCAATGAATTAGTCTTGATCGCGACCTAATTTTGTACCTATATTTTACAAAGTATTTCTTAAGAATCCAGTGGAACCCCCACCCCTTTCATCCAAAAAACACGATTCCATTCCTAATAAATGCATTGTTCCCATTCCCCTGCATCAAAACTCCTTTTGATCTTGAGCGTGTTAAGGAAAACAATGGAAACCTAAAAAATTTAATGTACATATACAATATTGAGTGCATTTGAATTGTGCTCTCTGAAGGGACAATTTTCTTGAAATTTAATTACTACAGACTAAATTTTCAATTGATAATTTAATACGATAAGATCTAAACATTTAATATCCCCATTCAACTTAAATCGTTATAAGGATATCGCTTTGAAAGATTTTCCTCATTGTAACAGAATTCAAGTCGTTTTTCTCATCGAAATGAATTTTACAGTTTTAAACACTTTAAACTTTTTTAAATACATAACAGTACATTTAGGACCCTATTATCGCTCTTTAAACTTGAAAATTGTTTCCTCCTGTTGTATTTTGCAATTTATTCATCCATTTAACCAAATATTTTCCAAGATTCCTTGCGAAACCTGTTTTGTTTCAGTCAAAGTTTCAATACTAAATGAGTATTGTTACGTTTTTAGCGTAGCGGGTTCGGATTGAATGGAGTTTACTTGAGGACAGCACAAACAAATTAATTTGCAGCTATTTACAGGATGACTTGAGAAAGGAAAACCTCAGATAAACACAATCCAACAGTCAAGAGTCTCTAAAAGCGTAAATGCAAGTCTTACGCACAATAAACACAGACTGCAAAACAGCTATCGTATAGCACATCAAATCACAGCAAGCTCAATGATACAACGTTAACAGCAAACGTAAACACAGCTCATTAATAACAAGCGAGAAAAATAATCATCTCGATACAACAAGTCGCTTCTCTTCCGAAAGGAAAAACCGCCGAAACTAAGGCAACCAATCCCTTATATAGCCAAAAGAGCAAGTGCCCAAAAGCACGCGGGGCTTCTTGAACGGTCCAGCAGCTACCAGACTGCTCCTTTCGCCAAACTAACCCGGCTGGTGTGAAGCTCCTCTTCAAACGTCACCAACTTCGGAGAGCTTTCGTGGCACCCGCTTGTAACAGCATGTGATACCAAACCAATTATTTTTTGTTTTCATCTTTAGATTAAGATCACTGCCCTATTATCTATAACAGCCGTTTAGTTTAATGTGTTCACCGTAAAAATAAAACGATGTTGTGTGTCTGATCTAATGTTTGTCTTGCGATTTTAAATCCTCGCATAATTTCAGGCTTCTAAAATAAGAAGGATAATTAAACGATATCTTCTGGTTTAAATATTTCCATTGAAAGATTCAAGTGTGACAATTTCAGATAAAAGGATTTCTCATGCTTGGATGATTATCTAAGTGATAAGAAAAGCTTTTTGATTTGATGACGATTTTGGAATAGGTGGATTTTGATCTGTGCATAGAGTTTTTATCTACGCTGATTATTTCATCCGATTCATAAATAGAACAGATTGTAGTTTTTTATACAAATGGAATACATGCTATCTTATCTTTTAGGCTTAAGAAATTCTTAAGAAACGTATTTGAAGCATATCTTTTCAAAGACACTCTGGCAAATATTGCTTAAAAAATGATGCGTTTACGATCCCTTGATTTATAGGAATAAATTATTCAAGGAGATATTAAGCAAAACCCTTCACTGTTGTATCGTATTCAATCGACAATAAATATAAGAAGTTTATTTCGAAGAAATATGGTTTTCCTTTCAAAATAGAAATCGATTAAATTTTTGTTTTACCATTAAAATAATTATTTCATTTTAAAGTTTTTATACGATTCAAAAGGAAAAGAATAAAAGGAAATATGTAATATATTGGATTATTTGCAATCAACATATTTGTAAGATACCAGTAAGAACATTAAGTTTTTCTTTGTTTGGAGTCTAATAATCCCAATAATTCTTAAACCAGAATAGCTATGAGCTTAAGATTCTTCATACAGATGCGCACATGAAAAAAGTTCAAAGCCTTAGCTATAATATACTGAAGTATCGGTAATCTCAAAACTCTAGATGTCAAAGGAAAATATTGCAACTGCATGAAACTCAGATGTAAATGTTTTTAATTAGAAAAGCACCATTTGATTTTAGGAATGTTAGAAAATGAATTACAATTCACACTAGCTTTAATTCCACATCATCTTCAGTATTTTAATATTTTACGATTTTGCTTTGGTCTCCATGTTTTCTCTACATTTACTTCAGAATGCATAAAAAAAGTATGCATTTAAATGCATTTAGATGTAAATGTAATTAGTATGCGTAAATGCATTTCGTATGCATTCAGTATGCATTTAGATGTTAATTTCTACGAACTAGAAATGATTTAAAAAATTAAGATATTCTTTGGATTTATCTATCAAAACTTTTGCCATAATTCATGGTTAAATTCCTAAAAATCTTAAGGCATACTTACTTTCTAATTTCACCTCCTTGAAATTATTTAAAAGAAAAAAAAACTTGTACAGTCGACAGTGAAATTTTTCGAGTACAAACTCGAAAAGCAAACGGATCTCATTTTTCTTTTTAATTAATACAGTTAGTAATAAATCATTCATTTCTGGAATACATAACCTTAACAATTGAAATTTAAAAAAAAAGATATTATCCGAGATTTCAGGAGATTAATTGAAATTCTGTGACGAATTTTAGTTGAAAAATTTAATCCCCGTTTCAGCACTCAAGAATACGATATCCCGAAGTTAAGGAATTCTAAAATTGAGGAACAAAATAAAATAAAGATTAAAATGAAATCTTCTATTAATATTTCAATGTATCAAGTCAGAACATAATTTCTTGAATGATCAAGCATCACGTGCTCGTGCAAGTTAAATTATATTTTTATTCATTTTAATTGTTTCATCGAATGAGTCACTTTATTACTGCAAACGATCCAAGAAACTTTGTCTCGCATTGATTAAAAAATACTCCATTTCCTATTTATTTCATTTCATATAATCATGTGTTCAAAATGACAATTTCTAGGTGTGATTGGCTGTAGTCATTAACTTATTTTTTTATCAGAACTTATGTAAATGCGATGGCAACACGTTATTAAAAGCTGAATTTTTAAAATTCTTGTGCAGATAACTTTTTTTTCGCCCACGGATTTTTGTTGACTCAAAAACCCTCATTCCCAAAACATGTTCAGATGTGATAAAAAGAATTTCAATGCGACATCACTGCCTCACTGAATTATGACAATTATTTATCCATCTTAGCACAATTCTTGCTCATATCTTGAAAATGATTTACATCGTATTTTGCAAAGCAAAATTACTACGGTAAGAATCTATCCTACTGAAATAAATTATCTTTGATATTTCAGAGCAGTTAAAATACAAATATATAACAACTAAAACTAGAAATTTTAACTCTCAACTAGAATATACATTTTATTTTCATTATCTGTAGAGATTTCCATCTATACAAAAACAGGAAGTATGCCCGACACACTTGAAATATATCTATGGTTGCTTGCCACCAGTTTTTATTTTAACCTTTTTGCTACTAATGGATTTCTCTCTCATTAAGTTGAAAATTTAACAATTTTAAATAAGTCTAGAAAGTAACTTCCGTGCATTGAAAAATTTCATGTGCCCATTTGGTTTTTATATTAATATTCGAAATAAAATGAAGCATCTAATTAGGGTCTCAATTTATAGATTTGAACAATAATTACTCTACAAGAAATAAATGGCATATAAAATAAACGAATCAAATATATGATACAAGAATTAAAGAAGGAATAACTACAAGTTTCAATTTTTTTCCTATGACAAAACTTTTTTAACAAAAGAACGCTAGAGAATTCTACTTACCATAAGAAATAAAATGTTTTTCAGCATAACAATAAAAACGCATTTTATTGAAACCAAATTTTAACAGAAGTTGAAAAATTCAATAAATCATTCAATGTATAAATATACGAATGAAATATACACAAATTTCTCTTATAAGGAAGGATGGAGGTTTATTATCCGGCTTATGCTCTTTAATTAATTCTTAGCTTGTGCCAGGTTAACAAAAGTCAAAAACACGAATATAACAAGAATTTATTTTATACTTCGTGGTTGGTGTACTTACCACCTCTAAATCCTATCCATGCATTCCAGTTCCTGCAAAGCAAAACTACCTAATTCCTGAACGATTTTATTTTGTCAGTATCATTTCGGAATATTTTTATTCTCTGTGCACAATTTCAACATTCATAGCAAAGTCATTTGGAATATTAAAAGGAAGGAAGGGGTTATCATCGTTATCTGCTTGGTAAAGAAGGCATCGCCCACAGAAATCCATCAAGCTATCTTCTGATACAGTGGGGGGCAAACTTATTAGCCAAAGAGCCAAATAGGAACATTACAACAATTTTTTAAAAAATGGGAGCCAAATCTGCTTGTTTAGTAAACTTTTATTACACTAAATAAGTAGTGCACTAAATAAAACTAAATTTCATACTTAATAAATATCTGTTAATGCGAAATTAGAAAACTGCACTTAAGGAGCCAAAGAACCACATGCGACTCCGGAGCCGCACTTTGCTGACCTCTTCTTTAACAGAACCTTGGTGCGCGTGGTGCGAGGATTTTACCATCTCAGGTAAATTCTTCATCAGTTGATCAGGGTTCAAACTTTTCTGATATCTTCTATAATGGTTTTGCTTGATAGTAAAAATACAACAAATTTGAATAAAATATGAGGAAATGAGGAGAGAGACGCCGTGACTTTGTGACAGAGATGCGGTCAAGAAACTCAACTTTCAATGAAGATTCCAACTTTCAGAGAGTGCCATTTTCGTCCAAATTAGGAATAATATGTTCTTCTCCTAAAGATATTCTTGAGTAGGGAAAATGGGAAATATTGTCCCATTTTTATTCAATTACTGACCATGCTTATGACGTTCATGGTGAAATGATCTTGTTCTAATTGTTTTTATGTAGTATTAAAATAAACCATCTCAAGTTTTTTTTACTTTCTCCGATACGAGAAATACAGAAAAAAAAGTACTGTAATTGTCAAAAAATTCCAATTCATGATTTTAACAAACCTTTACATTTCAATTCCCCACGAGTCGGAAAAAACACGTATTTATCGTTTTGTCTGTTCTGTGGATAAGATTACATGAAAATAATTTGAGCTATACGGAGTAAATTGGATGAATGAAGAGTTTGTGAAATTTGCAGATTTCGGTAGAATCTTGAAAAAATTCCTGCAGAAGTCAATCTGCCTGATTGTACGTATACATATGAACACAAATGTTTTAAAGCGTAAAGAGCTATATAGATGAAATTTTGTGTGCATATTTTTCTATCTAATATGTAGATCCTAACCAAATTATAAATACATTCGCATATGTTGTTACCTGATAAAAAGCACAGCAGTAAAATAGGTTTCTGAGATCTAATGGCTGACACTCTTCATTCTCTTACTTCAATGTATGATTCGTCTACAAATATGCAAAATCTCAATCCCTAAAAAAATTCATCAAACAGATTTAAACGCATTGCATTATATATTAATATATAAAATTTTAATAAATATTACCTTTTTATTGTTGTGAAATTACAAAGTAACAAATAAACAGAGAATTAGAAAACTTATGTGACAGCCTCTCTATTGAAGTTGCCTTTTTGCATGAAATCTTATTTGTGCATAAATGTATGCCATATTTACGCGAATTCATGCAAATATCAACTAATAAAAGTCGAAAAACCTAAAATGATATAATTATCAATAATCGCACTAAATATTTATGCTAATGTCAACTTCCTTTAGAACATTTATTATGACATTCATTATGACACCTTGTCTTCCATCTTCCCCTCCATCACTGGTGCTGTCCATGACTTCGCGTACATATTAAACATAATAAAGCTGAACTATTAATTCGAATACGATATTCTCACACAGAAATTAAAGATCAGGATTAAATTTGAGAACCGATTTTTCAAATTGAGAGGACTAGAATGTGTTCTCAAGTTTCTTCTTTATACTACTACGTTTAAATCGTTGCGGTGAGGACAGAAAATTACTATTTGTTCAAATTTAATGGAACGGAATTTTTTCTAACGTAGCTTTTCCATTTTTCAATGACTGGTGCTATCCAAAGGAGAATAAAACTAATGTCTGATTATTTATTGAGCGCAGTCTAACACTTATTACTTTATTGATAATTTGTAATAATAAGTAATTAAAGCTCAGAAAGCTCTATTACATGAATTAGAATTCCCTATTTACTTGAGAGAGAAAAATTGTATTCAGAAAATATAAGTAGGAGTAAAATTATGTATATGTATAAATCTTAAATATTCAAATTCCGATTTGTAATTTTCTTATCTTAAAATTTAAAAAAATGAGTCATAAATTTATACTAATCTTATCAAGAATAAAAACAAATTAAAGCTTTCGAAGTATGAAATGAGAAGAGTGCATCTATTTTCAAAATTAAACGGTTCTCTTTAGGAAGAAATTCAATTTCTTTTCTCTATTACTTTCTATATTTCTTTTCCTCTTTATTGTGTAGCTGATTTTTTCTTTTCCTCGTTTTTGAGTATCCGTAACTATCGGCGATATTTCTTATGCTAATAATTTTGCGTACTTTATAAAAAATCTCTTTATTCTATCATATGAATAAAAATCATTTCATTTTAAATTATAATATTTTTTGAAAAGAATAGAAAAATTTTTAAAGGCTTATTTTTTAGTTTGAATTTAAAATGAATTCTTTAAAAAATTTTGTTTGCGTCTCCCGCCATTCGAAGAAAATTTGGACGACACTTTCTCAACCGTATGTTCAACAACCCATCCAATAGAGCGTTAATGCACGTACAGCATGTCTTACAATTAATAGAACAGATATTAAAGCTTCCGCTTCACAAAAAAAATTTGTTTCTGCTATATAAAATATCAGGTCTTTCCTTTATCCCAATTCAAAAAGTATCTAAAATTTGTTCGAATTATATCTTAGAAAATATTTCGTACCCGAAATAAATTTTATGAAAAATAGATTTTAATTGTGGAAAAAACAAATTGTAAAAAAAATCCATTGTAATAAATTGAAATTTATTTGCTTGATGAAGAAGCCTTAAGTTTGTCCTGATTTTGTGTGTTTTCCTTTCAATCTTTACAATTTAAAAATACGTCTCCCTATTTTTTTTTCAATTTTATATAAGAGCATTTACTTTTATTTGGCCTATACATGTAAATCCCAATAACAAGGCATTGTAATGTAAGGAATCAAAATTGTTTGATCATTTTGAAAATTTCTGATCATTTTCCGAAAGATAAGACAAGTGCAACATGTTGCTAGTGCTAGATATTAACTACCAAGGTAATTTCAGAATAAAAAACATTAAAAAAGAATTTAAGAATAAAAGTACATTAGAATAGAAGGAAATTTTGCAATACGATACACCGAGGCGAGACAGGACGGTTCTGACAAGGAGATGTAGAGTGAAGTTGAGCTGTTAACTTCAGTTATTTTGCAGCTCTTCAGCAACAGGTACGTTCTCAAGCTCAAGTATGCAATTTACAAGGTGATCCAATGCGCTTGAAAGCCAAAAAAGACATTACAGCGTGTTCAATACAACTGGACAAATAATTAGGACTTTGTTCTCTTTTACATTTTTAAATTAAAGGGATTTTTGAATTTCCCCAAATTAGTTTATATTTAGAAACTAATAAAATTTCGTAATTTACTTTGAAAGTCCGATTTTTTTCGTGAAGATGAATACCTTTAATTTGAGAATCGTTTTATATAATGTGGTGATAAATGAATTGCAAAATTAAGAATAGTTGAATCCTTTCGAGTCTATTAATCGTATTTGAAAATCTGATGCAGTGAAAACATTTCAGCATTACAAACTAACCAATTTTTGAAAACTTGATTATTATTTGCTTTAATTTCACTGAAATTAAATTCGTTTTAATTAAATTTGCAAGTTAAAATGGAAAAAGTTTCATTTCAAAGTTTCAAGCTGGCACCAATTTTTTTATTATTATAATTATTTTTCTTCGAAAAGGCAATAAATAGAATTTGGTCTTACGTAAATATTCTTCTAATCATTATTGATGAATCTAAATTGCAGAAATGCTTCAGATCTAAAGTGCCATTTGTGTGTAAACTGAAAAGTGCAAGACAATTAACCCGTCTTGATCAGTATCGACCGTAGTTAATCGAAAGATTGATTTCAATGGATATCAAAAAATTAAATTTGACAGCTATCAAAAGTTACGCAAAATGTTTCGGTACTAAAAATCTTGATTTTAAATCTAAATCCATGTAATAAAATGAAATTTCAATGAAAAACAAACGGAATAAAACTAGGCTAATTTATTAATACAACTCAAAGAGTGAAGTACAGATAAAGACTCTGAAAATAGTAACAGATCTTTGGCTTATATACAAGCAATAAATGTTGCTGGATATTTTTTGGAAAACTAAAAAAGGCGCAGAATCTTCTAGAACACGAAATAGAGAACAAATTAAAGGAATAAATATGTGCATCAGTTTTAAATATAGAGTGCTCATTAATTATTGTCGGGGTTTCCGTACCTCATAACTTTCAAAAAATATTTCAAAAAAAAAAAAAAACGATTTCGTATTTGTAAATTACAACTCAAAGAATTTTATTAATATCATAAAAGTGCACAAGAACAGTAAAAGCTTAAAGCTGCACAATTCGTACTTTTTAGGCATTCAAATGAAGGTTGTTATGGAGAACGTTCCATATTGTACGCGGCATATGCAACTGCCCAGCTGATTGTCTCGTTGATTTTCGTGGACTGCCAGTAAACGTTTTTTGAGAAGTCCTCGGTCTACCCTTTCTTTCTGTGTAGAACGCTACCAGTTTCTGGAAATTTTGTTAACCAGCATCTGATAGAATTATCCGAAGAAGGATCCTTCTTGTTCGTGGTCCTGGAGCGAGTAGTTACGACTGATTTAGTTTCGGAAAAACACAATACACACTTTTTTTTGCACTGTCGCTACTTTTATTTATAACGTCATAATTACCGGGACTGCAAATGCCCCAAGATTGCACTGTTGTACCGTAAAATTCTTTGAGTCGTAATTTACGAATACGTAATTTTTTTTATTCGAAAGATGAGGTATGGAAACCCCGACAATTAATGAATACACTTTATTATTGTTTGCAGGATTCGAGTTCACAATGTCCTGATTTTCAGTCCATTGTGATGATCATTCTGCTATGGAGAATCAATTGCTTCTTTTCAATGTGGCGTTGCTCCTACTTTTCAAGAACAGCGTTTCAATGCTATGACATTTAATTTTGTAGCTGTCGTTCTCGATCGTGTCACTGGGCCAGTAAAAGTCGTTGCGTTTTCGCCGAGGTTGATCTCTTGAGAAATGTCTTTCCAGAACCTCCGTACCTTCATCAGAATGTTGGTCATCTGGGTCATGATATGGCTTCATGCGCAAGATGTGGACAACATCCTATGGTCTCCGCCTTTTTGAACTATGATTAAAATCGGCTACTTCATAAGTGACGTCGGATAACCGTCTCAAAACTTAATAAGGGCCGAAATACATCCCGAAGAGCTTTTTTGGAAAACCCTGTTTTACAAACTGGGTAAAATTCCACATCATATTCCCCCTGGTTTGTATGTGACCATCGGATCTTTAGACTCAGCGTCGGTTGTATTTCTGCTGAGCCTCTAGAATCCATACAAGGACTGCTTGTTTAGATTTTTCCGTCTTATTGATCATAGGACTAACATTAGTCTTGGCCGAACTCTTTGGGACAGTGGGGAATATATATCTAACGCCGTTTCAGCTTCTCAGCCATGTAAGAGATAGAAAAGAGCAAAACTTTACTGTCTTTTTTTTTGGTAGTGTTGTAGGCGAATGTGAAGAACAGTAATTTTTAGTCTCAGTTCTTATACTCTATGTATGCCGATACTGAACATATCTGCTAGCGTTTTGTTAAATTTCTGTAAGGAGATTTGAGGATGAAATTGTTGTCATTCGATGAGTGATGTTGCGCAGTCGATGAATATCTGACAACAGATGGGACTAGAACTTTTCTGTGATTTATAATACACTTTAAACAAAAAAAAATCGACGCATAAAGAAATTGTCCGATGAAGACGAAAATTTGTGGATAGGAAGACAATGTACAGAATTGTAGACTATTAAAATCTCAGAACAATTTTATTTCAGAGTTACAGTAGCCAGTTCAGTTAGGTGTCGGCCCACCTCTAGCCTGGATACAAGTTGCTACATGGCGTGGTCTAGAGCGATAAAGCTTCAGGAGGGTCACCTGCTACATTTCTTGCCAAATTCGCTCCAATTGTCGAACGACGTCACCAACATACAGTGGCAGATGCAATCGCTGTCCCATCATATCACAGACATGCTGCATGGGAGAGATCTGGCGACCTGGCGGGCAACGGAAGTGTTTGACAAGCTTTCAAACAGTTCATAGCAACATATTATAGAAACACGTGCCGTATGTGGCGTGGCATTGTCCTGCTGCAAAATTAGCCGAAAGTGCTGTAAAAGAAACGGTAGCAAAATCGGACTTAGGATGTCAACATTGAAAAATAAAATACTAGGATATATTTTTTTAATTATTAATGATCATGTGAACCTTATTTTTTAATACTGTTTTGACAAAACCCATTTACCATCTGAATATGTCTAGATAAGTAAATAAAATTTTACAAAACACAGCATTTGTGAAGAGTATTCGTTCATGGATCAAATTGACCCGTGTTCTTAGGGATAGGTATACAAGAAACGTCTGTAAACCTAGTGTTAAGACTAATAACTAAATTGTGTAATGAATTAGAGACATTTTTACTGAGAAATTCATTAAATTTAATTAATTTTTAAAATATACAACATATGCAATTGATGAACGATTTCCTGTACACGTATTTTTTTCTTAAAACTTTCATAGTTTCAACAAATCTTGTATTAAAGGTTTAATAATTTAGACTTCAATTGTAAAATAGCTATTCAGTTTTATGAAAACATTAAGTTAAAGATACAAAGAGTAAACAAAACGTTGCAATTCTTTTCACATTACATGAATATCAAAATTTAAAGAGTTTAACATTTTTAAAAAATAAATTAACCCTTTGCACTACGATGGTGCCTCTGACTCACCATTCAAGGTTGTGCATCATTCTGACGTTTTAATTTTTAAAAAAATTTAATTATTAAAAACGCCCACATAATGGTTAAGAGATGTAGACTAATTTTTCAAAGAAATCCGACTTAAAATAATTATGCATATTTTTCATAGCAATACACAAATCTTTTTATTAGGTAAATAATTTTGCATCTAATTATTTTTCGGAGTGCAAAAGGAAGTGCTATAGAAGCAATTAAGATGCCAAGTCACATAAAACATTGAATAGAAAATGTTGGCTAGTATGGACCCTATGCAACAAATGTCAGCCAATATGCAGTTTATGAAGTTAAAGAGGATAAATTAATGAGAACTTTCTATGAGATATGAATAACCGTAAGAGGAACCATATTAGGTTAAAGTGAAGGTTAGTGTGCCCCCGAGTTTGTCGCCAATATGGCAACCCAACGGAACGCTCTTCTAGCAACCCTAAAGCTATTTTGTTTACTACTTTTAACAATGGTGTAGTTGAACCTGAACCACGACTATTTTATGATAAATGTTAAATTAAAAGCAATAAAAAATATCGATGAAAGATTAATTTTGTTCTTTATTATAATCAAAAGCTTTTTTTTACAATTATTAAGACAATGAAATTTTATTTTTAATATGAACACAAATTAACGAACCTTTCTTTTGCAATTTTTAACTGTCAATATGCGCTTTAAAAAAATAGACAGAATTCGTATTTACGAAATCGTTTGCATTCTTAGTTTTAAAGTCAGATGCAATGGAACTTTGCAGTTTTGATAATTTTTTTTCCTCTAACGGTTGGTTTCCTTGATAATTTGTTATGCTGGTAATTGTGCAAGAATAGCGGAATGGGAAACAGTATTTCGAATCGAATGGATGAAAGGGGAGTGGAATATATATTTTTTGCGAGCTGATGAATTTAGGAAATAATGCTTGTTTGAGATTTTGTATGGAGAATGGTTTGATTGTTTATTCTGTTCTTTCGACTATGCACTGTTTCTGTTATCTACACAGTACTTATGTTCAAAGCGCGAAGCAACTAGGTTCCCGTTCTTGAGGTTAGCGAAGCCGATGATGTTTTTTTTTAAGTTAAAATATTCTGCCGTTAAATATTCGGCATCGCATGCTCTAACTTTTGCTCTGCGCACAACAGACAGGCGCAGCACTTTGAAAAAATAATACTTATCGATCAAAATATAATTATATTTCGAAAATTGGTAACCCTAATTACTCCACGGAAGTGTTTGTTTACTTTGTTCGCCATTTTTATTGGAGACTTGGCATCCTTGGCGAGGCAAGGGGCACACTAAACATCACTTTTACCCCAAATAAAGTCTTAAAATTTATTGAAATAAGATTTATTGCAGAGAAATTGAATGCGAGTAATACAATTTGCTTAAACTTACATTCCATTTTTCCTTATCACCCTGAACAGATGCAATCTGATGGATATAGGATGGCTCTGAAACCCGAATTTATTGCAGTTATAAAAGTCTTTGAAAAGACTAGCATTAATTACGATTTCACGGTACTCCCTTCATAGGTTAAAATTACTAGGACATGCTTGAGATCTGAAACATTTATCAGTTCTTAGTTGGGAATAATATTTTCTTTCATCGATAAATATTTAAAAAGACAACGAACGCGATTGTCATTTACTTGCCTGTAAGAATTCACGCTGCTTCATTTGATGCTCGTGATGATGATGAGGCGAAAGCGACGTGATTGGAGAGATCAGCCAGTATCATGGCCGCCTCCATTCTTGATATTTTGCTAGTATCAGTTTCTTCATCTGTCTGAACATTGGGCTGAAATTGGAATGTACGAAATTATTCGAAAGAAATAAATACCAAAGATACACACTCATTACCATACTTTTACCAAAGGTAATAGTACAGGCATGTAGGCGCATTAAGGCGTGGATTTATCGGAAACGTGGTTATCGGTCCCTTCATTTAACTATTTATTACCTATGAAGTTTTAAAAAACACTTGGAGATTATCTTGTTTTAGTTTTGTCATTTGAATAACCTTGTCTACCTCCTGTTAAATAAGAATATGCACTAATTCTCTAAAAACGTAGTAGTAAATGTAGTTTAAAAACTAGTTACAAGCCTAAGTGATAAATTTATTACTTTTTTAGTTTTAGGGGTGCAATTGAAAAAACTTGGTAGGTAAAAACAAATTTAGAACTTTTATAAAAAGCTATCGATATTATTAAAAACCTTGAAGATCAATAAAATGTAACCAGATCAGAATTATTTAATATGCAAGTTACTTTTGGGGGATTTCGATTTCTTATATATGCAAAATTTCAAGGTGGCAAACTTTGCATGAATGCATTTATACGAAGTGCAAATATATTAATTGTTTTAATAAAGAAAAGAAGCAGTTTTTATTGTTATTATTTACCAAAATTACTTGTAGAATTTTATTCAAATTCAGGTCGGAACCTCTATTTTCAAAGGATCTAAATTCTATTCACCATAAAAATTTGAAATTACTATTCCCAAAAAATTAGAGAGCTTTGTTAAAAAATTAAAGTAGTGAATGAATTGATAATTTCTTTCTTACAAACGGCATATTTTTAGATGCATGAAAGTAAAATCATTTCATATAAAGAGTTATATAATAAGCGTTTGATCTCTTGATTTAGAAAACCATTGGAAGAAACGATTAATTAAGAGAAATTAAATGTGCAAATTATATACATATATGGATTATTAACAGTATTTCATATCATTTGTCTATCTCTCAGACTATTCAAAACAGTTTTTACAAGCTTATTTTAAAAACAGTTAAATTTTCATTCCATTACCAGCTTCTCATGTTGGTACTCATTCATTATATCCACCCAGGACGTCAGAATTCCTAAGGATTCATTTTAATAATCCGACTTCTATACAAATTAGGGGCACAAAGAATAAGGGATCAAAATACTAAAAATATTTCAATGAGTGGCCATTCCGATTCGCATCTGCATTAACTTACAAATAGTCTCCATTATGGCATAAGTCTTACTTTTTTTTGAAGACAATTAACATCATGTTTATTTCACATTTCATTGCGACAGAAGTAGGATAGCCGTTTTCGCCTCAATTAGCGGTGCAACATTCCAGACGGCGATTGTAAGATGTCCTTGCAAGATGCAAATGGCATGCGGCTTTGAAGCCAAACTCTAATGAATTTTATAGAATGGAAAAAGAAAGTAAGGTAAAAGTTACGTTTAGTGTTCTCCTTGCCGCGCCAAGGATGCCAAGTCACCAATAAAGATGGCGGACAAAGTAAACAAACACTTCTATGGGATAGTTACCATTACCACTTTGCGCAATACAATTTTTTTTTACCTCTAAGCATTTTTTTCAGACCCGGTGCCTTCAACAGATGTGTTTTAGGCACCGGGCAAAAATTTTTAACTTAAAAAAACATCCTACGGTTTCACTATCCACGGGAGCGTCAAACTAGTAGCTTCGCTAGCACATTGAGCATAAGGACTGGATAGCCTAAATAGTAAATAATAAATGATTGAGAAAGACAAAGACACAAAAAGAATGGATTTAATAGGAAAATTTATAGTAAATTTATTAAAAAGAGTTGAAGGTCATGTAAAGCTCAACCATTGTAGAAAGTAATCTAAACATCAATAGGGTTACTACAAGAGCGTTGGGTTGGGTTCACAATTGCAATTACAAATTTTAACCTTCAATAGAAAAACGATTTTATTTTTAACACTTATAAAAAAAATTGTCTGAAAAAAAGGGAAGCATGTACATGTTCTTTAAAAGTTATACGTGTATGCAAATTAATTTATTTTTACCTTATTTATTACTATATGACGTATATCACAATCACATTTTAAAATTAATGTATTAGATTAAGTTCGTACACAAGATAAATAAGAACAAATATGTCATTCTGGAATCTCATGTGCCGATTTCGCCGTTATAAATTAATAATTTTTTAAAAAATAAAGTAACGATTAAGAACTTATATTCAAAGTTAAACTTAACTTGTATATAGATTTAGACCTCAAACATTCTATAATAAATAGTGTACAATTGAAACCATTCCAATACAGGATGAAAGATAAAAGATTTAATAATAAAGATAAATTCACGCTTTTTCTTTGATAAAATTAAAACTTTCTTACCATATAATACTAATAATAACAGAGAATTCTACATACCATAAGAAATGAATTTCCATCAGAATATCCAACAAAACCCTTTAATTGATATTAAATTTGAGCATACAATAACCATTCATTCAGTCAATTCAATACTTAAATACATGAAAGAAACACACATAAGTAACTTTTATACTTTGTGGATGGGGTATTTATCATCACTGACTCTTATCCACTCATTTCAGTTCCTCCAAAGCAAACGTATCTAATTCGTGAACGATTTTATCTTGTTTGGGTCATTTCGGAAAATTTCAGATCTCGGAGCACTATTCCAGCCTTCATTTTTGAATATTGAAAGGGGGATGTCAGCTTTGCCTGTTTATTAAAGAAAGTATCACCCACAGAAAAGCAACAAACGAAACTTCTATTCCATATAAAAACCTGATGAGTGTTGACTTTGATTATGATTTTTGCCATCTTAGGTGATTTCTTCATCAGTTGATCATGGTTCAAATTTTACTTATATCTTCCAAATTGTTTTGTTCACTAAAATACGAAGATTATACAGGAAAAACTATAGTTAATATCGAAAAATATAGATTCATCATTTTGACAAATCATCACCTTTCAGACCTCCTTCAGTCGAACCCCCCCCCCCCAACATATTTATCGTTAGGTCTATTCATAAATATGATTACCCAAAAGTTTTTTGAGCTTGGTGAAAGGAGTATTTACAAAATTCATAGATTACCGTAGAATCTTGAAAGAAAGCCTGCGGAAGTCAGTCTGACTGAATGTTTGTGTGCAAGTGAAAAAAATAATTATAAAGTCTTGAGGGATATATAGATGAAGTTTTGGGTGCAGTTTTTTTTATCCGATCTGTAGATCCTTATCAAATTAGGAAACTTCCGTACGTGTGTTAACTTCCACTATTGTATTGAGTGTGTTAACTTCCACTATTTGCGTGTGTTAACTTAAGATTTTGCGT
>JAOUZG010051955.1:237337-254285 GCA_026289955.1 Argiope argentata | reverse complement strand
GTGTGTTAACTTCCACTATTTGCGTGTGTTAACTTAAGATTTTGCGTGTGTTAACTTCCACTATTGTATTTTCTGATCTTTGTAACAAAAACAAATTAAATGATCGCTCAAGGGAAATTTAGTTTATGGTTCGAGGTTGCATTCTAAAATATGTATATCGATTACGTCTTCAAATTAACCCTTTATCTACTGAATTATTTTGCCATTAATTTTCCAACCTCACTTTTGCACCAGTAGTGAAGTTTCCTTACAGAATTACCCCAGAGAATCCAGGAGTAAAATTTTAATTAATAGAAATATCTTAATTAATTTAATTATTAATTTAAAATTTTTCATTCCTACTTTCAGTTTATATTAACTATTTCACATACAGTGTGTCGCATACAACGTGTCTGACAAGCGCATCGAATTACTGAATTTTTATTTTGAAGTCTGCAATTAGGCCACAGAATTAAGTATTTAAATACGAAAAAAATCAGTATGAAAAGATTTGGTATCCCAAATTCTCCATATATTATTTAAAAAATTAAATTAATAATAAATTACCAAAATACGATGAATTCTCTAATTCGAAAGTTAAATAAACTCTTGTGCCAAGTGGTTAACTTCTTGATATTTGGGCTACATTATACGTGTTTTTTTTTAGAATACCATCGGCAAAAACAGTCATATTACGAAAATATAATCCAGATTTAAATGGTATTTATAAGTACCATCAGTAGATAAAGGGTTAAAGTGCTTATACATCAATAGCTTCATAAAAAATATTAGTTTCAATGTTTTAGGAAATTGGATTTTAAAATTTCTTATTTGATTTTCGAAATATTGTATATTAATTGTAAGTACACCAGATATTAATAACCAAAGTTAAGAATAGGAATTTTATGTCAATCAAAAAAATTCACAAATGAAAGAATTATAACAAAAATAATTAAATTATTTGCGTTTAGAGACAACATAAGAAACTTTAAGTTTTATTCAAAACATAAATTATGATATATATATTTTTTGAAGTTATAAAAATTTTGTGAGTTATATAATTGTAACAAAAGGCTATACAGTAGATTTTTCAATTTTTTTATGCGTTTTATACTTAGAGTGAGAAGAAACCGGCATCCTGACACAGAGGTAGTGCGTCTTTCTCATGATCTAGGTATTCCAGGTTCGAATCCCAGTTAGGGCATGGTTGTTCTTTCTGCGAGGCGTGTGAATATGTTACTCCTGTAAAAAGGGGCTGTGCTAACGAATTCGATGAGCGAGTATCTAAAGTCGAAGTCATGGACCAAGTTGGCGCAACTTCAAACAAGAGATGCTTACTTCGGCTTAAATCTGCTGATGCATCAGCTGGCTTGTCTACGGCAAGTGTCATTAGTAACAACAGCAACAACAACAGAATGAGAAGCAAAAATTGCTTTCTGATTCAAAAAAGCAACAGAATGAGAAGCAAAAATTGCTTTCTGATTTAACATTCCTACAATGCGCATATTATTAAGAGAATTTTTTAAATCATATTAATTGTCCTCACATTATAAAAACTGCTGTTATATAAAAGCGTGTTTTGTTAACTTTGGAATTTTTCTATATTCAAAAAACACAAAGAATTTAGAACCAAAAAAAATTTTTAAGATCACATTCACTAACGATATTCCAAGGAAATTAGTTAAATAGGTTGTTGAAATTTTGCTTTATTAATAAATCTATACATAGCTTTATAGCCTAGTTTCAGTAATACAAAATTTAATGGATCAAAAATGGGCCAGGATGGCCTAGTTGGCAGAGCGTTGGACTTGTGCTCCTTAGGTTAAGGGTTCGAAGCTCACCGGCCAAAGATTCCCCGAGTGTATGGCGACTGGCGCTCGTTAAATCTGTTCGTGGTCACAAAGTCCTACACGTCGAGAGTAATACCACTGGGGATACTGTGTCAGAGGTAATCGTCCTCTGTTCCAGGTCTAAATTACGATCTGTGGATGAATGAATGAATTTGCATGATTGAAGTCCGCCTCCTAAAAAGGGTTGTGACGTGTGGTAACTAAGTCGTACTCTTGGCCTTAGATGGCGCTACTTGTAAAACAAAGAGATGCATATCGTGGGCTTAAATCATCTGCTGGTCGTATCAGCGGGGGCTTGTCCAAGGCAAGTGCCATTAGTCATAACAATAACACAACAACAAGTATAAAATTTTTTCATCTGGTTGATAGGTAAATTGAGTAATTGCCGTTTTCCACATAATTACCTTTTCTTAGTGCTGCATTTTCAACACAATTATATTGTGAAAGTTAAGAAAAATGTGAAATTTATTCTAGGATGGTATGATTTCGTAATAATATTTTTAAAACAAAAGAAATGAAGTTTTATGTAATACTGAGCCTTTTAACGTTATTAATGAACATTAAACGGGAATTAGTTTGATAATAACTATGTAATATAATTTTTTTTCAATTTAAAAATACTTATATTTCTACCAGATAATTTTTTATATACAAACATTTTACTGCGTAATATTTAAAACTGCAAAAAACTGAATAAAAAAAATTCAAAACTCCAAAAAAAAAAGCTGACTTCCACCATTTATAACATAGACTTTATTCATTTCTCTTCATTTTTCATTCATTTCTGATTCCATTCATTCATTATTCCACATCTACTAGATTATGCATCTCATCACTTTCTAACTTCTCAATTTTGTCCTCTGTCGCTCAGTGTACTTTCCCTATAACTAAAGCTATATTTTTTTGCTTTTATACTTGAGTCTAGTAACTTTAAAAAGCGTAATTTCTTCCCCGTAGTCACTACAGCATATTTATAGCATTGTTGCCGATGCAACACCTGGTATTCTTAATTTAATTAAGATTTTAAAAAACCGTAACCAAAAAATTGATTACTGGATACTTGGCAGTTCATTGTATTCTTAAATTTTTCATGAACATATATTTAATTATTAATAATTAATTCATTTATTCAGTTGATACTACCTTTAAAATTTATGTTAAACAAACCTAGAGATTTAATATTTATAAAAGGAAAATATTTTTAAATTCTTACTATTACTTCACACTCTTCCTATAAATACCTTGCTCAAATTTTCAATCGGTTATGAGATACTGTTACGCTTTTAGCGTAGCGGGTTCGGATTGAATGGGTGTTACTTGAGGACAACACAAACAAATTTATGTACACCTAATTTACCGGTATTTACAGAATGACTCGATAAAGGATGACTTCAGATAAAAACAATCCAGCAGTCAGCAGTCACTAACAACGTAGATACAAGCCTTACGCACAATAAAAGCAAACTTCAAAACAGATATCGTATAGCACAGCAATATATAGTATATCCCAGTGAGCTCAATGGTTCAACGTTAACAACAAACATAATCACAACTCACAAACAACAAGTGAGAAAAATAATCCGTTCGTCCAGCGAGACGCTTCTCTTCCCAGAGGAAAAACTGCCGAAACTGCGGCAACCCGTCCCTTATATAATCGAATGAGCACGCGACCAAAAGCACGCGAAGTTTCATGAACGATCAAGTGGTTCTTTCAGATTATTCTTTTCGCCAAATCAAATCGGCTGACGCGAAGTTCTTCAGCCGTCGCCAACGCCTTCTACTTCGGCGTGCTTTCATGCTCACCCGCTTGTAACAATACTTTTTATTCATCCACTCGAGTTCAAATACCTTTTTTAAGCTTGTAATAGACGACGTTTGGTGCTCATACAGTTTTTTCAAATATTAATTCATTCATTAAATTTAATCAGTTTTTAATACTTTAAATAGGATTTTGCAGTTTGTCAGGAAAATTGGAATCAACAGGTAGTTGTTCAGTAAGTAAAATTCAAGGATTTCAGCATTTTTCGCTTGAAGGTGAAGAATGTGGTTAAATTCTTGTGAAAAACAATAATTTTTTAAATAAATTATTTATATTAATTGCAATCATTTAATAAAAACTGACAAAAAAATTTTGTTGACTTAAGTAGGAATTTACTTTAATATATATTTTTTATTTCTTGTTTTGTCATGTTTCTGCGAATGTACGATTAATAGTGATTCGTTTTTCCATTGATATTATCGCCACACTACTGAGTTTTGTTTTAAATCCTTATCGGATATTTGATTTAATCCTGTAAATTTTATACAGTCTAATTATATTCTCTTTATAATTGGAACTTTATTGTGTCGCTAATTTAAATAAGAAACCAAAAAAATATATTAAGAATTTATAGATTATACGTTATTTTTTCATCGTTTTACACCGTCTTTGAATAATCTAATTTCAGTTTATAAATAAGATAAATAATAATTCGATGTCCATATAACGCTCGGACCAATGATTTGTGTGTGTGTACGTATGCATATATATATATATATATATATATATATATGCGTGTGTGTGTGTGTACGTATGTATATATATGTGTGTGTGTATATGTATACATACATATCAAAATATACATATATATACACATATACATACATTGTGTGTGTGTGTTCTCCAAGTCGAGAGTAATACTACTGAGTTACTGGATCAGAGGTGAACGTTTTCTGTTCCAGATCTAAATTACGATCTGCGGGTGAATGAAATCCACCCTGTGAAAAGGATTTGTAACGTGTGTGAGCTAGAAGTCAGGCTTCTGCCCTCGGATGCTCAAAATTCCATACCCTCAGAAGTTACTGCACTCTTCCTTCCGTTCTAAAGCGGAACACGAGAACAACAATAAGCAGGAAAAAGTTTCGTATAACTAATAAAAAGTCATTTTGTAGCGGCTATGTGAAATATTCAGATAATAAAAATTTAACCTCTACCAGAGTTAAATGGTCGAAGAATTGTTTAAATTCTTAACATTGCAATAGAATTTCAATCTGAATATTCTAGCTAATTTATATGATGTAAAGGAAATACGCACTTGAGTCATTTAAAATTTATTACCTATTCTTAGACGACTACCAATTTTGTTCAATTGGAATTATTAAAATACTCAAAACTGTTTAAATATATTAATTCAATAGTTCGTAAAAGGAAATTTTCTTATTGTTGTAGCAATTTAAGGTAATTACTGCTGTAAGAATTGATACAATAAAAATATTATATGTACTTTTCCTGTTACAAAGGTATTTATAGGTGTTTAACCTCTAGCTTACGGGCGGTACAACAGTTGTACCAAGATTTTTTTTACCTTTCCTTACGGGGTGGTACAACTGTTGTACCAGCAATGAGTTTGAATTTCCATCCCCCACTTGAACTTCCCGGCGGATCGTAATTGCCTCATAAAACGCCCTTGCCTTTTGTGCTTTACCCACTTTGTGTCAAGAGATTTCGTCCAGCTGTAGTTATAATCACTGTTGGTGCCATTGCGTTTTGTGAACCCTGCTTTGGCGACATTTTTTAAAGTAACACTCCTAAGAGCTCTCGAATGAATTTGCATAATTTCATTGATTAGTAGTAGTCGATTGAAACTATTATTCTTTTCACCCGTTGCTTAATTTTTTAACATTTTAAATTGTTAATTCTTTAACTTAATAAAATTTTATAATTTTGTTACAATATGCGTTTATAATTTTATTCGAATGACAAATTTTTGAATCAAGAATTACTTGAAATTTCATTTCTGATACAATGGTTTAGTGAAGATTATTGGCGTTCTAGATAAATTGTTACATCTTTGTTCCCAATTCGTCATAGTGCAGGAAAACTAAATTGAACCTTGGATTTTTTTTTTCGCCCTGTCATTATATTTTACATTGAAAAGTGACAAAACACTGTTTTGTCTTCAAGCCTGCTTCCTCCTCTAAGACTGAAACCTCGAGCATATATACTTCCCAGTCATAATCGTACAATTTTAACGCAATTTAAAAAAAAATGACAACTTACAATTTCTTAGCTTTAAAATTTAATGTTTGAACGATATATTCATACTAAAAATAAATTTAAGTTTTGATTTTTAAGCAAGCTGTGAGTTTCATCATTATTTTTCATGATTTATGAAAACGGCTGCTTTTATTATCTATAATTAAACATTCATTAAAATTTATAACTCTAATTTTAAAGTATTGGAAGGAGCTCTCAAAATCTATCAAAAATAATAATTAGTAGCTTTTTAGGCATTCCAAAATCAGAAGAGAAATATTAAAATCTTTATTCCTTCATTTTAATTCATTGAAAAGTTACTAGACATTTAAAATTTTCCAGAAATATTTGTAGTGAAACAAAATAAAGTGATTACATAAAAAAGGCAGGAATTCTAGATTTAATTTGGAGCATTTCTGAAAGATATTCTAAATAATGTGCTTGCAAAATTATTTGTAATTAATAACAAATTCTGATCAATTAGAATGCTAGCTTTATTTATTAAAAAAAATTTAAAGTTTTTTTGATAACTATTTCTTAATGTAATTTTACAGCAATGAAATCTTATGCATCAAATTCTGAATAAAACATATATAATCTTACTTTGTTTAAATTAATCGCTTTTAATCTGACGATTACCTACAAATTAATAAATTTTTATGTAGAAAAAAAATTTCGTTATAAATCGGTTATTAATTGTTTAGAAAATAGAGCGTACTTTTCAGAATTATTATAATGCTATGAGTAATTGAAATTCTTGGAAAAAAATCATTTTAAATTATAAGAATCGACAATAGAACAAAAAAATATTAATAGTGATTTATATTAAAAACCTATCGAAATATGTTTGGAAGAAAAATTGTATTCGATTTTATGAGTTCAATAAATTAATATTAAAAAAATTCAAATTTACAAAATAGCAGATAATCAACTGCTATTTTACAGATGCATTTAATTTACAAAATAACCAAGGATTGTTATCCGTGTTTTGTGCAAAGAAATAAATATATTTAAAAAAAATCAAGTACTATATTTTTACATGATTTATAAATCATTACATTTAATAAAGATGAATGAGTTAAAAGAAAAAAACAAATTAAAATTAAAATTTATTTAAGCACAAAAATGATTGGAAAATTGACAACAATTTGTTTAATGTGCTAAATAACTGTACTGCAGTTATCCAATTTACAGGTTATTTAATATCATAAAATTTAATTCATTACTATTTCATGTGGAAATTAGTAAACAAATGTTTCAGAAGAAGAAAGAAAATTGCGATAAAAAGCCATTTCTAGGGAGGCAGAAGCAGTAAAACCGCAAAAAAGCAACCTGGTTAAACCGGAGAGGATAGATGACCAATTAACACTACGAGAGCTCGAAATTCAAGTGCTAAAAAGGGGGAAAGCATCTGTTATCTTTCTTCACTGAATGCCCGCCTTCAAAGGAAATTTTCCGAGTTTGGGTTCCCGCAACCTAAAGGTTAAGTTGTTTTTAACTCGTATTTTTTATAGTATGTGTAATATGTTTAAGGAATTAAAATGGGCAAATTAACTTTTCGGTTTCAAATCCTCATATTATATCAATATATATATTCTTAGGTAAAAAAATTAATATGTTTTAGAAGACATTTTGCTTTATTTTTATTTTCTTTTTATGTATTTCTTAAAAAGTAATTTTTGATATATATATTTTTTAATTTACAATTTACCAGTGGTGTGTTGGTGTAGTTTCTGTTAATTATATATGGTTAACTATGGTTCAACCTTTTGCAATCGGAAAAGTAATTTGAGGCATAATTATTCACCTAATACAAAGATTCATTTATTACTCTAAAAATAAATATGCGTAATTGTTTGATGACGAATTTCTAACAATTACGCATATTTATTTTTAGAGTAAAAAATTTAGAATTTTTTTGAAAAAATAAAATCAAATTACATCGTTTCACCATTATGAAGGCGTTTTTAAAAATCAAAATTGAAAAATATATTTATAAAAAATCAAAATGGTGCAATTCTGAGCGAGAGGATCCATCCAAGGAAATGAGTTAATGTATTAAATTTATTTATCATATTAAAAATCGAGATTAAATCGAGATTTTATTCAATTAATTAAACGACCAGTTCTTTTAAAATTCTTGTCTTAAATCTCAATAACATATTTTTTTTATAACACATACATCTTTTTTAGCAAAATAAGCATTTTTAAAAATACTTTTTGCACTTAATAAAATATCTTCCTTATTAGAAACACAGAGCAATTTCATTGGTTCAAATTTTATTTTGTAATATTTTATAGTAATATATAGTGTTTTAAGAATTTTATAAATAAAAATTTGCATCAATATTATTTTTATAGATATATTGTACTACAGATTTTCATAAATACTGAAAAATCATTTGCTAATAAACAGATTGAATGACCAGGAGTTCAGTATATATATATATATATATATATATATATATATATATATATATATATTAGAGTAAACTAGAGGTGATAATCCCCCCCAAGACTCTCTGACACATTCTCTATTACAGGTATTATCCCAGAGAAGACACTGCATTGGCATATAATTGTTACGAGATATTAACCTTTTTCGTAAATTTACATTTTTATTAAATTCAAGGCATCATCATTGCTGATGGGAGTGTTTTTCGCCGATTGATCCTTTCCAAATTAATCCCTGTTACTTGTATATAAAATTCTAATTTCTGTTTGAGACTGGTTTTTTTCCAACAGATTGAAATAAAACTTTGTCTCAAAGCTACAATTGTAGTAACAAAATCTCATACTAAATGTGATATATTTGTGGAGCTAGCTTCATAAGCTAGGTAACATCTACGATGCTGAAGTATACTTTTGGTATTGTGGTCATGTTACTTGGCTACTGGCTCTAGTGTTGCGAGTTCATACTGCAATCTTCCTTCACTACATTGATGACCTTGACAGCGCAACTTCAAGCAACTGTCGTGGCACCATCCACCAGCGGTAAAACGAAGTCCTCAGACTCATTTGACGCAATAAGCAAAATAAAATTGACCCACTTAACACAACAAGCATTTCAAAGCTACGATTCTGAAGTCACCCCCACTTGACGCAGCAAGCAGCAACTCCCATATTCGCTTCACAACGTCCCTCACATGCTCGCCATAACGCCCGGCGCTTTAAAATCGTTCATATCTCCCCCAACTCACTGTTGGGGGAGTACTGTGGCGGTAGCTTTATAAGCCAGATAACATCTACGATTCTGAAATATACTTTTGGTATCGTGGTCATGTTACTTGGCTGATGGCCCTAGCGTTGCGGGCTCGTACCGTAACCTTCACATGCCACATATTTGTTATTTAGATTTTAAATTATCATTATTGCATGTTTCTGAAACTACAGAGCGACAGACAATCAACCCCTACTTACATGTATCTCAAATTTTGCTAATTGTCATACTACTGATGATAAATTTGTAAACGGAATTTTATTTTTCTTCCTCTCATCGTTTTGACACTATGGCGGTACCTTATATTCAACCAAATGCATTGACTAACTTCTTCTCAACGGATTAGCATCAAAAGGTGATAGAAATCTACAAATCAAATTTGGTATAAAGATGGTAAACAAATTTCATCCGTCTAGCTCAAAGCGTTTCTGAGTTGTCTGAGCGTTTTTGAGACAGATATTTTATAAAAATGTGTTTTCTGAACTCATGGAAGTCTAAAACATAAAGATTCGTTAAAACCTTCGAAAAATCGCCAAATAATGTAAAATTCCGCCAAATTTCATTGGCAATTTTTCTCTACCGCCAGGCTAATGGAAAAGTACTGAAATTTTTAAGAGCTGCAATATTTTCTATGATATATTTCTCTCCACTAAGTAAACAAGAAAGTAAAAATGTTTCAAATCTAATCCTCCAAGGCTTAGATCATTATTTATTCTATTCAATGTTGTTTCTCATCAAATCTGTTAATTTTAAAATTGTGTACTTGACCAACGCACATCGTCTCCTGAGACAAGTTGTAGAAGATGTGGAACAAATATTAACAATAAATGTGACAATTTTTCCAAAAAAAATTATTTTTTTAGCATTTTTTTTAATACTTATAAAAGAATGTTTTATCGATGCTTTATTGATGGTTATAAATCAGATATCTTCAAACTATTATTACTTGCCATATTGACAATGAATGCTATCAAGTGGTTTATAGCAAAACAAGTTATATACAAAATAATTTTTTCGTTAATTGCTACTTAAGTTAACAAAGAAATTTTTTATTTTAGTTAAATTTTATTAAACAATTACAAGTGTTGTTCATGTGTTTCTCTTTTAAACAAAAGAAGGAGAGCAGTAGCTTCTGCGGGTATGGTCGTCTGAGAACCCGAGAGCAGAAGTCTGACATTTAGCAGACACACGTCACAAACTCTTTTTACGGCACATATTTCATTCGTGAATTTCATTCATTCTTCCACATATAGTATTGTAGATCTGGACCAGACAACTATCTCCTCTGACCCAGTACACCCCCCGTGGTATTACTCTCGTCATGGGGGGGGGGCTTTGTCACCAAGTCAGATGTAACATCCCCACACACACACTTGGAGAGACTTCGGCTGGCAAGTTCGAACTCGCAGTCCGAGGGATGCTGACTGAATTCCCTACCAACCAGGCTATTCCGGCCTGAATTAACACTAGAAAAAACTGTATTAATATCAAAAGTCATCCCCTACAAGTTTTTAAAAATTTACTAGAGCTTGATAGGATGAAAAAAGTAGTTTATTAAAGATTGAAAATTTAAACAAGATATGTACAGCAGAACTGTGTTTGAAATAAACAAATTACAGTTTATTACTTCTCAGTCTAAGTATCTCAATCATTCTTCTTCATCAGAAATTATGCATGTAAGCATCTCTAGAATATAATTTACTTTTCAATTCCAGAATCTGCATTTAAATTCAGAATTCTGTTTCAGATTATTAATTTCCCTTTTTAGAATTTTTTAAAACCTTTCCTTTATATTGAGCTTTCTGTAATAAGAACTAATCAAAATTAACTTAGATAAACATTGAAAAAATGCTTAAGATCACCGTAGTCTCAGAAAATAATTTTGGAGTTAATGTTTAGGAATTTTCTCAACAATAAGCTTTGATCACATTTAAACTTCAAAATATACTATAATCAATAATAAAGTTAATTATAATAAAGCTTTTAGAAAATAATTTGTTAAATATTTAATATTAAATTTCATAACAATGATGTATTAAGCATTCAATAATAAAATATATAACGTTAATGTATTAAATGTTCAATGATAATGTTTATAACAAAAACGTATTGAATATTCAATAATAAAGATCATAAAAATGATGTATTAGGTATTCAATAATAAAATTTATAACGTTAATGTATTAAATGTTCAATAATAATGTTTATAACAATAACGTATCAAATATTCAATAATAATGTTTATAGCCATAACGTGTTAAATATTCAATAACAAAGTTCATAACAATGATGTATTCAATATTCAATAATAAAATGTATAACGTTAATGTATTAAATGTTTAATAATAATGTTTACAACAATAATGTATCAAATATTCAATAATAAGATTTATAACAATAACGTATTAATTCAATAATAATGTTTATAATAATAGTGTATTAAATATTTAATAATAATGTTTAATAATTCAATAATAATAATTGAAAAATAATATTTATAACAATTTTCCTTATTAATGTTTATAGCCATAACGTATTAAGTATGTAGTAATAATGTTTATAATAATAACGTATCAAATATTCAATAATGATGTTTATAGCAATAGTATATTAAATATTCAGTAATAAAATTTATGATAATAAATAGTTAAAAATAGTCAATAATCAGGAAAGAAATGTTTGGATGATATCAATAGTTTCTATCTACGCTAATTCGAGCACTTATAAATATTTATGTTATCACCGCCTTGAAAGATTATTCCAAAATTTTTATCACCATTTAAAGTTCAAAGTAATCTTTTAAGTATCTGTTTTTATCGTTTTCGCTACGTTAGGTAGATTGGCATTTTTAATTCATGTATATCCAAAAGCCACTGGAGTTGTTTGAAAATTAAATTTGGATATTGAAGTAAGTTGTAAAATATTTTTATGTGTCATTTTCATTGATAAACGATTCATAAAATCTTTTAATACGAAGTGATTTTATACTCATTTCGATTTGTGTTTAAACATCGAAATTGAATTTAATACCCAAATTTTTTCGAGAAATATAATGAATTTCAAAAATAAATAGCTTATGCATAAAAATTTTCTTTAAAAAAAATCAGGTTCTAAAGAATAAATTGGCTAACCTCAACCGATTTTTTTATTTACTTTTGATGTTTATTATTAAAGTGAATTGTAATAATTTGGGTACTTACGTATTAGACCGTCGATAATCATGGCAAAATTTGATGGCGTTGCCAATGAGTTGCTAAACTGCCAATAAGGGCAAATAACCGTCATTATTTAAAAAAAATGTTTTAACCTTAACTGTAATCCTCCATTTTGTTGGCGTCGATGGTTTATCGCAAAATTTGAATCCGCCACCAATGAGTTACTCAACCGTTCTCGTTGACGGTCTAATACGTAAGTACCATAATTTTTCGCAGACGATGTTTTTATATGAAAATATCATGATCAAAATTACAATTATTTCATAATCAGAATATCAATTAATTTCTTATTAATTTCGATGGTCATCATTTTCTAATTGTTATTTGCTTTATCATCATTTCCCAACTACAACAATTAATTACACTCACGACTTTAAATTAAGAGAAAAAAACCCAGAAGAGAATCCTGTTTGCGTAACATTTTAGATTGATAACGTTTTATATTGAATTCCTCTATTTTTATGTAAATATTTATTTACATTATTTTTTATATTCTATTATTATAGACTCAGAACCTATTACAAATCTAAGCATTTTCTAAAATAATATTTTAAGACGTTTTCAAAAATTCACTAGACCTGACATCATGTGGAAGCTATTTGTTGTTGTGGTTATTAATGGCACTTTCCATGGATACGCCTCGCCGAGGCATTAGCGAGTTTTAAGCCGAAAGAAGCGTCTCTTGTTTTGGAGCAGCGCCAACTAGGGTCAAGAGTAAGCCTTGGCTACTCACTCATCACAGTAGCTTGGACAGCCCCTTTTTACAGGGGGGTACATTCACAAACCTTACAGATAGAAAACAGAAGAAAAATCATGTCCGAACCGGGATTCGAACTCGGGACAGCCAGTTATCGGGGAAGACGCGCTCACCCTAGCCAGAAGGATTGCTTAAGCTATTTATTGGTAATGGCAATATTAAAAAATGATTGTAATAATCTTCCTTGAAATTAGTAAAGTGAACTTTTCTTTCATTTTTTTTTAAATCTTAATTCATGCTTAAAAAAATAACTTTTTTTCCAAGAACCTAACACTAAAGAAGTAAAGGCTTACCAAAGTTCATATATATATATTTTATTTTAGCTCGAGGAGAATTTTGATGGATGTCACATTTTTGGCGGAAACTAAGCAGATGCAGTTTAAGTTGATCTTGAATTTGTGAATTCTTTTTCACAAAGATTTGTGATTTTAAGACTTGTGAATTCTTTTTCAAAAATCTTAAAATATTTTGCTTTTTATTAATTGAAAATTTCAATAATACATTCCTTTAGAAATGTTTTTTTTTTAATTTAGCCTCCATAACTGATCTTATTTTAATAGTTGATTCTACCCTAAAGATATTCCAATAGCATCAAGAAACTTTTTTCTGAACAAAATGCGTTAATTTTGCTGTTTATCAGCAAAATCTTAACACTTTTACGTGCAATAAATGTATTTTTCGTTAGCCGGCCAGCAGCAAAAAATCGCCAAAGAAATTGGGCGGAATCCTATATTATTTGGCGATTTTTCGATTTGAAATCGCTGTAAGAAATTTACTGGAGTTCTGCGATATTTGGCGAATTTTCGCTGCCACTCGGCTAACGAAAAAACCCTTTTATTTCATTTGAAAGCGTTCAAATTTATTTCGCTAACGGAAAAGTATTGAAATAAATTGGCGTGAAAAGGAAGTGGTTCGACATTTTAAACCTATTCAATTTTCAGGCTATATTAAAAGAAAGACAATTTTTAGATAATGATAGCAGTTGTTAATAAGATAGAAAATTATTCAGAGCAAATAAGTCTTCAGTCAATAACAAAGATATCATACGTTTGGTTTTAATTAATGATCAGGAATATTAATATAAATATTTAATATAATAAACTTACAATTTTTTATTAATTTTTGTAATGTAATTATATTCATAAATTTTGAATTATAGAAATAAATATTGTCTATCTAGAGAAAATTCCGACTTTAGTATATCTAATTTTTACTGAATTTATTTATAATGTGTGAAATATTTATCTTGGCGATTAAATGTAGAACAGCAAGATAACTCGAAGCAAGGACAGTATAATTTTTTCTGCCTTTGTATGTTTCTTATTTTAGAATTATCTTCGCGATTAAAGAAGGAATATTTAGATAACATGCATGGACAATCTGATTTTTATTGAATTTGTTTATATTATATAGCAGAATAACCTTGGAGGTTAGATAAGGAACAGCAAGATAATCCGATACGAGGACAATCTTTTTACTTAAATTACCTCTATTGCACAACAGAATCATCTTAGAGATTAAACAAATAATATAAAAAACATTTTTTTAATCAATTCCTATCTAGGTTAGAAAATAAAATTTTTACTTTAGTTCATTTTTATTAAATAATTTCAATTGTTATTGATTTTTCTCGTGTTCGTCCTTACAATGGAAAGAAGTGTGCAGTAGCTTCTGAGGATATGGACTCCTAAACTCATGAGATCAAAACTCTGACTTCCAGCTCACACACGTCACAAACCCGTTTTACGGATTGGACTTCATTCTTTCTTCCACAGATCATAAATGAGATCTGGAAAAGAAAACGATCACCTCTGACCCTGAACCCCCAGTGGAATTTTCTCGAAATGGAGGTGTTTGTGGCCACGACTGACTTAACGTCCACCACACACACGCGCGCGTGCGCGGAGAGCCTTTAGCAGGAGGATCAAAAACCCAGCCCAAATGATGCGAGCCCAACCCCCTACCAACCAGACTATCCCGGTCGGATACCTGCAATTAGTATAAATAATTGATTAAACAATTATACTAGCCTTAATAGCTTTAAAAAATTATACTAGAATTTTCAACGCCAATTGAGGGAACTCAAAATGTGTGAATTTTCTACACAATTAGTTAACGCAATACAGAGAAGAAATTTTGAATTTTCTTTATTATTTTTATTCTAAAATACTTCAAAACGAGTCCGAAAAATACGTTAAATACATTGTTTAATTTTAAATTCATCAAACATTAAGAAAATCAACAGCAACTTTTGAAATAATTGACCGAAAATACATTGAGCCTAACTTCATTTTGGTGGGTAAAAAACAAACTGAATTCATTACTTATTTAGCTGTTGGAAAATGATTATCGGCGAGGAAGTTAGTTTTTAATATATATATATATATATATATAAATGTGAAAAAGGTGAAATTCGGCCTAATAACTTTCACAGGGGTCACCATCAGGCAAGGATTCCAATAAAATGTGGAATTTTTTTCTGTAAAGAGTTAGACTATCGTCTAAAAAAATTAACTCTTCTGTGACTCAAAAAGATTCCATGCATCAAAGTAAGAGAGGGGCATCATATTTTAAGCATATAAAAACAAGTCACAATTAGGAAAATGGACAATAATAGACAAAACTCACAAATTAAAATTCTTGAAATATAAAAAAAAACACAATAAACACTAAATACAAAAATAAACAGTTATACATTTGTGTATCTTTCTAATTTAATAATGAAAATGGTGATTCGTAATGTACCGCTTTTAAAATTGTTTCTTTATATATATATATATATATATATATATATATATATATATATATATATACATAGAGAGAGAGAGAGAGAGAGAGAAAGAGATAGTGTAAGCTAAGCTAATAGTAGGAACTGAAAAAATGGAAGAAAATACCTGCATACACCTAATGTTTTACTTTTGCCATAAAGGTAATTAGGCGAAACTTTAGTTTTGGACAGGCGCTATCTTCAATTCAATACAATTATTTAAAAAACTCCAGTATTTGTGGAAATTTTTATGGAATTTCAGCATATTTAAAAAATCTGGTTAATGTCTATTTAGAAATCTGAGAAACGAAACTTCGGTGTCGTGTGACGCACGAACACGTTGATTGGTGGTTAAATTAAACTTTTTTAAAGTTTTAAAATTCAAATGCACTATTCTTATTATATCCTCTCTTTTGTTGAAACGGCTCATTGATTTCTATAATAATTTAATGATGTTAATTTTCCAACAATGCTCATAATCTAAATCGAAATACGTTAAGAAATCATTGTTAAGGAAATACAAAGTTTGAGAATGGAAACATCTTCCTTGTTTGTGTAAAAAATAATTTGATGTTAAATACTAAAAACAGATCAGATTTTTTAAGCGTCTATTGTTAAAATGATAAAGCTTGAGAAAGTATACAAATTAAATGTTCCGTCAAAGACCATTTCCTTCTTTCTGTAATAATGAAACAAAAAAGGGAAAAATTAATGTTTCTTGTAGCGAAAGAATTTATAAATATCTCGGATTTCTTACAGGTTACTTTGATTCATTCAACTAAAAAGATAAGGTAAGCATCAGACTCCTTTTTTTATATATATTTTTATTTAATGCATTTTGACTGCTTTTCAAAAATATGTTGCATCCTCTCTTTCCATTATTTATACACATGTCTCTCAGTGAAAACGTTTTTTATTGTAAGAAATTTTTAAATTTTATATTCTTTTGATTTACTACTTTTTTTCTGTATTTAGAGAGGAATATATGTCCTAAATCTTTGTTTATCATTTATTTTAGATATATTTAAATACATTTCATGGAGCGATCGAACCATGAATTTTTTAACTAATTTATTAAAAAGTTCTTTCAAAAATAATTAGCTCTTTAAATTTTTTTCAATTCCTACTATTAGTTCATGCCCTAT
>JAOUZG010051955.1:223720-237237 GCA_026289955.1 Argiope argentata | reverse complement strand
TAAAAATGCAAGGATTTGAGAATTTTTATGTTAAGATGAAGAAGTCAAGTCCATATTAAGTAAATTATTTATATTAATTCTAATTTTATAATAAGAAGTAACTAAAATAAAATTTTCTTGTTGACCTAAGTAGTTTACTTTAATTTATTTTTATATCACTTGTTGTATTTCGACAACATGTTTTTCATTTATTATAGCTGCATTTGCCCCCAAAAATCATTTCTCAAACTTTATATAATATCATTAGACTTAATGTAATTCCTAGAGTAGTTTTATTGGTTAACATCTTACTTTTTAATATTTTATCCTATAATATGATCCACCATGAATTTTTTATAAATAAAATTATATACTATATATTTCTATTTTCATTCAGTAAATGATTTTTTTTGTATTAAAGAGTTTCATAAATACAGCAAAATAATTTATTGCTAATCATCACCGGTAAGCAGCTATTCATTAAGCATACTAATAATATTAATTAAGTCATACCAATTGTTTCTTATGAACGGTTGATAATTATTTTAATATATATTATCTGAATAAAATAAAGCCATGTTTAAAATAATATTTACATTATAAATATAGAGTATTTTATTTATAATTTCTTAACAGTTCTTTTGAAACTGTTTTTCCTTTTCCTTTTTTTGTATTTTAACAGCATGTTTTTCTTTTCTTTTCCTTTCATAACTGTTAAAAAAAAGCGTGTGTTTTTTTCATTATTGACTTTTTATATAATATCATTAGTCTTAATGTAATTCATAGGGTAGTTTTATTTGTTAACATTTTACTTTCTAATATTTTATCCTATGATACGGTCTAGAGTGAATTTTCTAAAAATAAAACGATATATATATATATATATATATATATATATATATATATATATATATATATGCATGCATTAAAGAATTTTATTGTATTAAAAAGTTTCATAATATTGTTGCTAATCACCATTGGTAAGAAGCAAAACATTTAGCATACTAATAATACTTATTTAGCTCATACCAATAGTTTCTTATGAGCTTTTGAAAATTATTATATATATTACCAAAATAAAATAAAGCCTTTTTTAAATTATATTTATATTATCAATATAGGATATTTTATTTGACCTGGGGGTTCAAAGTTTTATTTCGTAACTTTTTCAAAAATAGAGGATAGGATGCAGGTGATAATTGATGTTCTATATAATTATAAAGGACTTTCTAAAAGAAATAAAAATTTGCGAAATCGTACAAATCATTACTGTTGGGAGAACTAGTTAGTTGTTTTTATCAACTAGTCTTAAATATATAGACAATTTTAAATTATTTGAAAACAATTTTAGCTCACATAACTGCCTTTTCAGTTTTCTTTTTTAGATTTTTAATGCATAATAAATAGATGATATGATTCTTAATGCAACTATTTTACCAATCTTTTTTTAATGTATTACAAGATAAAGTGAAACCTTTTACATTATTCATAGTCTAATTCATTCCATAAAACATTGAGAAAATCCTTAAATCGGTTATTTCGTAATTATCTGAAAGAATCCTCTACATATGCCAGCATTCTGGTTTAGGGTTAACGCGTCTTTCCCGTGATCTGGACAACCCGGATCCAGTCCTGGTTCGAGTAAGGTTGTTCCTTGCCCTATGTTCTATCTGTGAGGTGTGTGAAAGGGTACCCCCTGTAAAACGAATGTGTTTGTGTCAACATTTGCTCAAGTCATCTTAGCTCACTCACGAGTCGTTTCTTTAGAAGCTACTGCACCCCCTTTCCGTGGTGACGCAGACACGACATCATCATCATAAATCCTCTACACCTAAATGATAAAACCTGGATCCAAAGCAAAATCTGCGTTATAGAAATCGTTCTGAAATTTTGGATCGTTCAATTCCAAAGAGATATTTTGTATGTCAGTACGTCTCTGTACACTTAAAATCAACAATTCTAATATTTTCAAGTGCCGTTATTTTGAAATTTGCAGAATGAATGGAGAGGTCTTACAATTTTTATCGAGATTCAATGCGCTTTTCAGAAATCAGTATTGCAAAATAGAAAAAAAAAAATGGAAGTGGTCTTCTAAAATTGTTTTCATACACAGTCTAATAAAAGCGGCATCATTTTCCTCCCACATAAAATTGTGTGTGTATCGTATAAATCTGCGAACCCCTTTTGCATTACTGTATACAATAAAAACTAAATATAGATCTTTGACGGGATATCTAACATTTTTATTGCATTTAATGTATAAATTTTGGTAATTTTGTTTTTGCGTTTATCAAGAGCCCGAAAATTGAAAATGTATTTGGAACCTTTATAATCTGATCTCTTGAGACTAAAAGTTGGCCCAAAATTGTAATAGAAGCCAAAAGAATATCAAAATGGAAAAAGTGGAAGTGAATTCTTTCTAGAAACTTTATCTTGTACTAAATACTTTAGTTTTAATGAATACTAAATAAGTAATTTTTCTAAATACTCTATCTTGTAATAAAAGCATCAGCATTTTCTTTTAGCATAAACTTTTTTATCATGGATAAATCTGCGAATCCTTTTTATATTACTGCTTAAATAGTTACGTTATCTAACATTTTTGATGCATTTAATGCATGATTTTTTTGTTGTTACTGATGTCCATTTAAATTATATTTACAGACCTGTCAACTATTTAAGTTGATCAAGCATTTCTCATTTCTCAATAGTGCTAACTAGGGCCAAGAGTATGACTAAGCTACATACACTTCAGAACCCTTTTTACGAGGCATTCATTCATCCGTCACAAATCGTAATTTAGACCTAAATTATACTCCAGTTTCACCAGTGGTGTTGCTCTCGAAATGGAGGATTTAAAACCACGACAGATTTAACAAGCGCCTGCCACCACACGCACGGAGAGTTTTTGAATGGCGGGTTTAAGCTCGCAGCCCATAGGATGCGAATCTAACGCCTTACCAACCAGGCTATCCCCTTGACAGTAATTTTTGTTATTTTGCTTTGAAGATTAATATACAAGTTCCTGAATATCAAACATGAATTTGAGACATTTTTATTCTGAACTACTGTAATCAACAGAATTGCAACTGTAGATAAAAAGATTACATACCAAATTTCATTTATTTGAGTTATTGCTGTTTCGAGTTTCCGCGCTGACAATCATGCGTATCCAAAACCCAACACACGATTAGGATTAAGGAAGATTTTGGCGAAAATTTGATAAGAATTTGCATTTTAAATGCTGAACTGCGTACTCATTTTACTTATTTAGCTCTGAAGTGATTGTGTTCACTTGCATCTGAATAGCCAGATAATAAGATTTGTTATTAATACATTTTGTTCAAAATTTGATAAAAATCTACGAATGTGAAGTCTATGTATCAAATTGCCTTCGTTTAAGTCAAAATGAGTTTCACTAATCATGTTCACAGAGAGACAGATAAAAATAACGCCAACAATGGAGTTTTTCGAAATCCAGGAAGTCTAGAATGGAGACAGTACAAAATCTTGCATCTGAATTTCTTGACAATGACAATAGTTATAAGTGAGAAAGAAAAAAAAATACATAGCAATCAGCGGCATCAAATTTGATGGAAACAGGAAATATCAATAAAGTAAATTTATGTGTTGCAACGTTTTAGAGATTGCGCATATTTTTGACGTCAGTATTGTTACTGTGCTGCTTGTATGATTTTATTTAAGAAAAAAATTACCTTTAGTTAGAAATAATGAAAGTCCATGAGACCAATAAGAGAGATAAAGGTTGATAAATTAAATTATATAAATTTAAATCTTGATCATTTTTAATTACAGTTGAAATCCAAGACAGAGTTGTGATTAGCGCATTCAATAGCGGCTTAGATCAAAGGGGAGGGAGCATTTTTAATTCCCCCTTACCTTAAAAATTTCGGTAAACAGTTCAAAAAAGTTCGTTTGAAGTTCAAATTTTTTTACATTGCTGTAATTATAGGAAAAAAATTACCTTTAGTTAGTAATAATTAAAGTCCATGTGACCAATAAGCGCCATGAAAGTTGGTAAATTAAATTATATAAATTTAAATCTTGATCATTTTTAAATACTGTAGAACTTCAAGGCAGAGTTGTGATTAGCGGATTCAATAGTGGTTTAAATCAAAGGGGAGGGAATATTTTTAATCCCCTCTTACCTTATAAATTTCGGTAAACAGCTTAAAAAGTTGGACTGAAGTTCAAAAAAAATTATATTGCTGTAGTTATACTGGCACTTGCCATGGATATACTTAGTAGAGGCATCAGGGAGTCTTAAGCCTAAAGGAGCGTCTCTTGTTTTGAAGTAGCGCCAATTAGGGCAAAGAGTACGACTTAGCTACTCACTCATCACAGTCTCTTGCACAGCCTCTTTGTATGGAGGGGGGGGCATATTCATACACCTTACAGAGAGAACAACAGAAGAACAGCCATGCCCGAACCGGGACTCGAACCTAGGACTCCCAGAACTACAAGGAAGACGTTTCACCCGATGCCAAGACACCGGCAGAAGTGTTATACTTTACTACAACAACACATTTTAATTTTTAGAAATTATTTGTCATACAAGAAACCATACTATTTTCTCCAGAAAATGGAAAGTGGTGATGGCCCTTTAACCACCATTGAGACATTTGAAAGTTTCCATACTATATTAAAATTATTACCATGTCAGAACATGATGTCGTTTTTGGGATGAGGTTTTTGGCGTCAACAAAAATCCGTAGGCGAAAAATTCAAATTTTATTATCAGTACGAGCATCTCACAAAATCAGTTTTTAATTCATTGTTGCCACAAAACCTCTGATTTAAGAAAAAATAAGCTAATGACTGCAGCAAATAAAACCTAGAAAAATGTCATTTTTGTGCCTGTGATTATATGAAATGAAATAAATAGGAAATGCGATGTTTTTTTCAAACAATAAATGCGAGACAAAGTTTTTTGGATCGTTTGCAATCATAAAGTGACTCATTCAATGAAACAATCGAAATGAATAAAAATATAATTTAACTTGCTCGAGCACGTGGTGATTGGCCGTTCAAGAAATGATGTTCTGACATGATACATTGAAATATCCATATCAGATTTCATTTTAATCTTTATTGTGATTTTTATACGTGGAATAAATAAATTTATTTTGTAAGATTAAAATTTTGTGATATAATAATTAGATTTAATAATAACTATCACAATTTTTTTCTGTTTTTCATTTTGATAATGTTCATCCCGCTACTGGCAATGAATGGCTTGCAGTTGCTACTAATCATTTGTACGATTAGTAGCATAAGACGCATTTTATTTTACATTATCGAATAAATACTTTTGTGATTATCATATACTAAATTTGAAAAAAAAATTAGAATACTTAGGATTACTAAATATTATTCTCCGTTTGTCTCTGATTTCGATTCCTCTAACATCCAATCATGCCACTGGCATCAATGCAATGCACAGGCTGTCAATCGTCAACAAGAAAGTCGGATATTTTGTTTCATACCATTTCATTTTGTTACAATATTCACTCTCAGTATTCCATTCTAAGAGTTTATCATGATTAAATCATACATCACTTATCTACTTATTCTTTTACTGCTTATAAATTTAAGTATAAAAGGAATTCACAATTAATGAGGCTTTCGTAAATTCCTTAGCTAGATATGAGTTCCCCAACCTTAACAATACAAGAGACAGAAGTCCTTCCTTTTGAAATCGGTTATGTGCCAGAATTTGCCGCCAAAAGATGCGTAGAAGAGCTGAACGAAACTCCTGAACGGAAAATAAGAGGAATCCAGGAACTGCGATCTTTATTACAAAGTATGTTTATAAGTACCCTTTATTATTATTATTATTGAAATCGATCATGTGTGGAAATTTGTTAACACAGTAACCATAAAAGTAATATGTTAATATGAAATAAATTAAGCCTAAAAGTGTTAGGAGAAATATTAAATATAAATTGGTGTACTTATCTTTGTTTTAAAAAATAATTTCAGCTCACTTTTTGCTAATGATTGTAACAAATAAGAGATGACCGAAATTTCCACAATGTTTCTATGTCATCATCTGTCGTCTTTTTTTAATACAACATACAACGTTTCATCATATGTAATCAAGAGGGAAAATGCCTACATTACATTTGCCAATTATTTCAAATTGCACATTTTCTTTCACACTTCCTATCTCTACTAACAATAAAGACGTATGTGTGTGTATAATTTGTGCGTATTTGAAATTAAACATTTTCTTTCACACTTCCTCTCCTTACTAACAATAAAGGTTTGTGTGTATAATGTTTATGGTATTGAAATTACACATTTTCTTTCATACTTCCTATGTCTACTAACAATAAAGATGTAAGTGTATATAATGTGTATGGCATTGAAATTACACATTTTCTTTCATATTTCCTATCTCTACGAACAAGAAAGACTTGTATGGGGGTGTATAATATGTTTTGGATTGAAACTGCACATTTTCTTTCACACTTCCTATCTCTACTAGCAATAAAGAAGTGTGTGTGTGTGTGTGTGTGTGTGTGTGTGTGTGTGTGTGTGTGTGTTAGCACTCCTCCAGGCAGATCATCATTAGATCAAGAGCCACATATTTAATTAATCTAAAAATATCTTTAAGCTTTTTAAATTTTTTAATGAATATAAAAATCTATTTAAGCTTACAACAATATATTTAACTTATATAAAGAAATTGCTTTCTTTGTTGATATAAAAAACATTTCTGTATTTTCCCTCTATTGTTGATATGAACAGGTGCAAAAAGAATTTACCCCTTCTTACCGTGTCACATGACGTAAGTATGTTGAAATGATCAATAAACTGTTTTCGAAATTAGAAGCAAGTTGGGGTTGGTGTTACATGCTTGAAGAATTCCAGATCCTTCTCACTCCATAAAGAATGCCTAAAGTCTTCAAACACCAATAAGTAATTTTTCAGTGGTACTAAACACATAATGCAATTCACATCCAAAAGAACCCTATGCCGCAGTCAATATCTCCATCAACTAAAACCTATCTTGACATTGCGGGAATCAAAAGTTTCGCCAAGCGTCGCCAACTACTTGCTGTTATGATATTTACAAAAAGTGGTACTTTTTAATGAACAGTGAATGATTGGTGGCTTTTGTGATAACTTTTTCGGGGAAAACAAACAAACTGCTTATTAAATATTCATATGGATTACTTTAGTTTGGTGTTGGCGCTGCATTTGGCAAGTTTTGACTTTTCCACTGTTACTTAATAAATAACCGAAAATTTACAAAGTTTGAATGTTTACGATATGTTGCCGTTTTTAACGGTTTTAATACTGTGATAAGTTAAATATCAAAAAGGGATAGCTATAAAATATATTCATGATAATATTACTTGAATTGTTTTACAAGATAATAATACTGTTCAAACAAAAGCAGCAGGTCTGAAGAAACCTCATTTCAAACTCAATGAATCATTGATAATAAGTCTGAATCCGTAATGTGTCTCTATATTTTTGATTAAATCTAAAAATATAAATTTGCAAAACTGACAAGGAGGAAACTGATAAAACAAATTTCTTAATACCCGGGAAATCGAAATATAAGATGTCAGACTTTCAAATCATGTATGTAACAATTTAGTTATAGATGGTCTTTCACAAAAATATGGTCTAAATAATGGGGGGGAAACCATGCGATATACACAATATATTCAGATAAATCGTTTTGTTTGTTTTACACATGTTTACACATGTGTGACCGTTCCCAGACAGAAAATCCTCATGACTTGCATCGTTAAAAATATATTATTTAACACAATATCGTACGAAATCGTATTATCGTACGAAATATATTATTTAACGCAATATGGTATTTCATGAAAGAATCAAGAATTCTATGGAGTAATTGAAATATACATTTTGAACTTTTTTTACTGTAGACTTACTGGATTCATTTCATATTGTTACCTTTTTAGCGCAGCGGGTTCGGATTGAATGGACTTTATTTGAGGACAGCACTAATAAATTTATTTACAGATATTTACAGGATGACTTGATAAAGTAAAACTACAGATAAACACAATCCAACAGTCAACAGTCACTTACAGCGTAAATGCAAGCCTTACGCACAATAAAAACAGACTGCGAGACAGCTATCGCATAGCACAGAAAACAGTAAATCGCAGCGAACTCAGAAATACAACGTTAACAGCAAACGTAAACACAGCTCATTAATAACAAGTGAGAAAAAAAGTAATCCGCTAGTCCAGCGAGAAGCTTCTCTTTCGAGAGAGGTACTTTCGACTAACTGTCTCACTCCGGCAACTCGTCCATTATATAGCCGAGCTAGCGAGCGCGTGAAAAACACGTGGAAGAAACGCCCCGCTTCATGAAGGATCCAGCAGCTACCAGACTATTCCTTTCACCAAACCAACCCGACTGGCGCGAAGGTCCTCTCAAAACTCCGCCAACCTCGGCGTGTCCCCTCGGCGCTCGCGAGCTCGTAACAATATATTTTAATCTTACAGAAGAATTAAGTGAAAGGATCAGGATAGCCTGGTTGGTAGGGCACTGGTTTCGCATCTCTTGGGCTGCAATTTCGGGCCCGCAGGTCGAAGAATCATCGTATCAGTGTGGTGGCACATTAAATTTGTTGTGGTCACAAAGTTGTCCATGTCCAGAGTAATGCCACTAGGGCTATTGAGTCGGAGGTGATCGTTCTTTGTTTCAGATGTAAATTACGATCTGTAGATGAATAAACCAACCGTGAAGGAAGGCCACCCCGTAAGAAGGGGTTGTGAGGTGCGTGAGTCTCAACTCTTTTTACGTAGCGTAGAAAAAGGCCTTTCACACAAGTCGAGTCGTTGGCATAAAATGCTATCATGTCTCGCCCACAATTCTATTTATACTTTCTGAATTTTCAATCACATGACTGAAAAATAATAATTTTTTTTGGTAACCACGTTTGAAGAAATCTTACTCGATACTTTTCATTTTATTCAAATAATTTTTATTAAATGGTAGACATTTAAACTGCGCAACTGATGAGATTTAAATGAATCCAAGGTTTTTTATACCTTTCAGTATTTTCAAGTCGAAAACATTTTTGTACAAATAAAACTTTCATTTATAATCGTTTTCAACATTTGACATTACAAATATTACATATAATATCCTTTATCGGTTTAAATAGAGAGCTGAAACTTTGTAACCAAACGGAAAGAAATATCTAGATCATTCTGGTCTGAAACAGTTCTATCTGGTTTGAACTAGTTATACAGGGTGTCTCAAAAGGTCATTTAAAAACTTAACATGATGGTCTATCATATCATGATGAACAAGATTTACATATGAACTCATGTCTGAAAATTCAAACTGCAACCGCTAATATGGCGCCAACTGATGGAAATGGATGAACCATGGCACGGATGTACCTTGAGCGCTTACAAACAGACGTCAGCCCAGTTATGTTTTTGAAGTTTCGCTGTTCGAGAATGCCTCGATAGGACTTATCCTAATCACTGGATAGGTAGAGGTAGACCAATCTAATGGCCGCCGTGATTCCCCGACCTTACTCCCATGGATTTCTACCTGTGGCGACACATGAAGTCTTTGTTGTACGAGACACCCGTAACATCGGACATGGATCTTATCGCCCGGATCACGGAAGCGTCAGCACGTGTCCATGACACCCCTGGGCAATTCGAACGGGGGCGTGAATTCATGCGCCGACGTTGTGAAACGTGTATTGTGGCGAATGGAAAGAATTTTGAACATTTGCTTTGATGTAATGATGTTTTGTAATAAAAATCATATTAACACAGCTGTCGATACCATTTTTTTCTCCTCATCCAAACCTGCACTTATCGCCCTCTAGCAGTTTCAGTTTGAATTTTCAGACACAAGTTCCTATGTAAATATTGTTCATCATGATATGACAGATCAGCATGTTAAGTTTCTAAATGACCTTTTGGGACACCCTGTATAAAGTGAAAATCTTAATTTCCAATTGTTTTCACCATTTAATGTCATAAATAATACACAAATACAAACAGTTAGTTTGAAATTGCTTTTTTTTCTTTACTTGAATAATCTATGAACGTATTTAAATGTTGAAACAGCTATAGTAAACGGACATTTATCTCAAAACATTTTAAAGGAATCTCTCGCAGGTAAATTTAATTCAAAATTTAAATAAACATTTACATCTTTTTTTTTTCTTCTTTTCCTGGCTTTATCGGGAGAAAGCTTAGGACATACCACTTCTGCTGCATTCATTGCCCACGCATTTTTGTTGACGCCAAAAAACCTCATTCCCAAAACCAAATCATAGGACAAATGATAAAAAAAATATATTAAATAGAATCGTGCTAAAAGAGGACTTTGAACAATAAATTGATCTTATTTATGAAAACTTGTTGATTGAAATTTGTATAAAATTTTGTATTTATGAAAAGTTGTCTTCTTTTCCAATAATTAGGGAACCCGAAAACCAGGACAATGGACTTTCACGAAGATTTTCTGGTAGCTTTCTTGCGCCGTAATAAATATCGCATCAAAGATGCTCAGCGACAGGTTCTAAACTTCCAACAACTAATGGAATCAGAAAAAGACATAGCCCTGGGCCTACCAAACGAATATCTCGACTCATTAGCAAGCAAGACTGCTGCTCTGTTACCTGTGAGATGCGAAGATGGATGCGCAATAGTTATTTTTCGATGGGGTAAAAATATTTTTAATTATTCATATGAATAATATACAAAGTTTTTTAAGACGTCTGTTTTCATTATATTATTCACTACTACAGGAAATTTCTTTAAAACTACATAATATGAAGTTTCCAAAATTCGGTACTTACAAATTAGACAGTCGATGTGCCAACGGTCTCCACCAACTTTAACATTAGACCATCGATGTGCCAAAAGTCGCCAACCATTTACGTATTAGGCCGCCTATGTGCCAACGGTCACCAACCACTTGCTTATTAGAACATCGATGTGCCAACGGTCTCCACCAACTTACATATTAGACCATCGATGTGTCAACAGTCGCCAACCACTTACGTAATCGACCATCAATGTGCCAAAAGTCGCCAACCAATCACATATTAGACCGTCGATGTGCCAACGGTCGCCACCAACTTCCATATTAGACCATCGATGTGTCAACGGTCGCAACCCACTTACGTAACAAACCATCAATGTGCCAAAAGTCGCCAACTAATCTCATATTAAACCGTCAATGTGCCAAAAGTCGCCAACTATTCTCATATTAAACCGTCAATGTGCCAAAAGTCGCCAACTAATCTCATATTAAACCGTCAATATGCCAAAAGTCGCCAAAAACTTACGTACTAGACCGTCGATGTTTCAACGGTCACCAACCAATCACGTATTAGACCATCGATGTGCTAACGGTCGCAAACCACTTACCTATTAAACCGTCAATGTGCCAAAAGTCACGAACCACTTACGTATTAGTCCGTCTATGCGTCAACGGTCGCCAATAACTTGGAGCCAATTTACTTAAGTGGTCAGAACCTTACATCGGCTTTGTTTGCCCATTTTCACGTATACTCATCTCATGTCCATTCAAACCCGCATTTTTAGATGGAACAATTCCATAATTTTGGAAATACGTCACAGAATCTTTCTTGTTGGCAGACAAATCCCAAATTTTAATCATTTTTAATGAGTCAAAAAATCAGAACAGAAAAAAGAGTTTAAAGATCTTTTGCGAAACCAACAAAATGGCGGACGACATTTAAGGTTTGCACAATTTTTAAAATAATGATGGTTGTTTCCCATTATTGGTGGTTTAGCAACTCATTGGCAATAAAGATCGACGGCTTAATTACGTAAGTACCAAATTCTTATAAAAATTTACAGGAAAAAATTTTTTTTCCTTCACATTTAAAAATAATGTTCCTAAAAAATGACACCTCGACGACGTTGATGATGCAGATGATAAGGACACATTTTGATGTCAAGCTTAATATAATAAATAAAGCTCTTTCCGAAATTTTTCCTCATATTCTTCTGTGAATTACTATTTTCAAAACCTGAATAAAATTATGATTCTTGAGGGAAATTGGGCATTCACAAAAGATAATTAGGAAATTCAAATCTTTGGCGTCAATCTAGCTTTTGTACTGAATGAAATGTTCGTACGTTCGTATGGGACTACAATTCTAATCACAAAATAACATACCAAATTTTATTGATTTAACCTTACAATGCATCGTGAAGTCATTTGGAGACACAATTTTATTTTCCTTTATAAGCTTCATGCGACTATTCTAATGGGTAACAATGAGTATTGGGGAATCATTTCTCAAAAGTGCTTTTATAAGCATACTCAGAAAACGTCGATTTATGCAAAGCGGGAGTAGAATAAGATTTAAACAGGAAACTTTAAAAAAGTATCAAGATGTCTATTGTATTAAAAAAAAATTCTCCCGTTAAAAATGCTATAAAAATATTTTATTTCTATTGTTAAAATGTATTGGTAGAAAGGGATTGCTGACATCCTGGCATAGTGGCAGTGAGTCTTCACCATGATCAGGGCATCCCAGGTTCGAGTCCCGATTCGGACATGGTTGTTCTTCCGTGTTCTATCTGTAAGGTGTGAGACTGTGGCTTCCTGTAAAGAGAGAGTGTGCAAGCGAATGTAATGAGTATGTAATTAAGACGTAATCTTGGCAGTTGGCGCTACTTCAAAAAGAGAGCCGCTCATTTTGGCTCAAAACCCTGATGTATCAGCGATCTTGTTCATAGGAAGTGCCATTAGAAACAACAACAATAGAAACGGATTTTAATTTTACTATAGAATTGTGATAGAGGAAATTATATAATTGATGTATTGCTAACTTATCCTATAGCCAATTGGACATAATAACTGTTTTCTTAAAATTTAGCCAGGAAAATTTTATTTTTAAAATATTTATTTTTAATTTTATACATTTATTCAAAATAGAATTTTTTTCGTAAAAAAACTATTAAGTCAATTATTGTAGGGTTAAGTCATTAAGTACATGAGTTATTGCTTTTACATGCAAATGAGCCGGCATCCTGGCACAGAGGTAGCACGTCTTCCCCGTGATCTGAGCGGGTCGAGTTCGAGTCTCGGTTAAAACATGGTTATTCTTCCGTGTAATATCTATGAATTTTGCGAATGCCCCCCCACCCGTTGTAAAAAGGCTCTGTGGGTGGGGGGCACTCTGTGGGTAGGGGGGGGGCGTCAAATGTGATGCGTCTGTAGCTAAATCGTACTCTTGGTCCTAATTAGCATTACTTCAAAAACAAGAGTCGCTCATTCGGCTTAAAATACCTGGCTGCCGTCAGCGCTATTTCTCATACCAAGTGCCATTAATAACAACAACACATGCATATGAAAATACAGAAAAAAAAAGATATTTTATTTCAAAATTGACCTATTTGTTAAAAAAAATTATATTTTAGGTTGTAACCCTACGTACAAAACTTATTTATATAGCTTCTTAGGATTTGATAATATCGTGTTCACTTGCATTTGAACAGAAAGACAGA
>JAOUZG010051955.1:203292-215188 GCA_026289955.1 Argiope argentata | reverse complement strand
CAACTCATACATAGAAGAGATATGTAAAGCCATACTCGAAAGAGAACTTGAACTCAAAAGCCCAGATCACGGGGTAAACGTTATGACGTCGTCTTGCAATATTTATAGGTTGTTATGCTTTAAATGTGTTGTAAATTTTCAATAAATATCAACATGGTTCTGGTTGACAGCACCTTTATTGGACACAGGCAAGAAACGAACACATATTGATGGTTAAGCGCACAGAATCTTGTTGAGAAGTTCGCAAGAGGAATTGCGCTGGAATCAAGCTTGAGAAGCCTAGTCATACAGATATTCTTAAGCGAGAAAAATAGTTCGCTCACTTAATCCTAGCCTTACATCACCATACAGAGAAATAAAATTTTATCTTTTCGAACAGGAAAATGGGATCCCACGGAGCTGCCACTTAAACATTTGAAGCAACTAGTAATGCTGTTGTTTCTTCAATCTCTGCGTGATCCAACGATGCAGATAACTGGATTCAAATTGCTGTATGATCTGGAGGGACTCTCCGTGAGACACCTCAAGTATTTCACACCCAAAAACTGTTTGCTGTTTTATAACAGTGTAGTGGTGAGTTGTTGCAACATTTTTTTTCTTTGAAATGCTAAATATAAGAAGAGCGCAACAGCCATAAGCGATTCATTATTCATAAAGTTCATATTAGATGTTTATCTTTTAACCCTTAGCACTCGGAAAAGTAATTCGATGCATGATTATTCAATATACAAGAGCTTGTCCGTTGCTCCAAAATTGTGTGTATCCGTGTGTGTTTAAAATTGAATTTCTCCGTCTTTTTTTCATTCTGTAGGTATTTCAATAACCAAATTTGAAAAATCAATAAATAAAACTTCAAAATGGGGCACCGTCTGGAATGGTGTCCAAGAGACACCATCGTACGCAAAGAATTATTATCTGCTGCAATTTTCCCCTCAAAAATTTCTCATATAATTTCTCATACAGACGTATTCCAGAAAACGCCTTACATGTTATTGGCGTACAATAGTTAAAAATATTAAACTTCGGCGTAAATATAGTGATTTTAGTGAATATATCATGGTATCTTCTTGTGCACACCCGAGCACCCCCACCACGATTGAACGTAGAGTTATCGACAGGATTCATTGTGGCCTTTAGCAATGTCTATCCTTAAATTGACCAAATTTATCAAACTGAGATTCAATTCGAGGTAATAGACGCCAAAATGGTCTAATACTTACTATCTTCTCCTAAACAAACCTGACAAACTTACGCAAAAAACTGACAATTTTTGACATTATGTCCCTTAGAGTCCTAAGCTTACCTGACAGCATCGGTACTTCTTCCTGTGTATAGTCGACTACCCCATCACTGAAAGTAGCAGTATCGACAGGCTTTGTTGTGGTCGACTGTGGTCCTTATCAACGGCCATGCTTACATTTACAGAATTTGTCAAACTGATATTCTCTTCGAGGTAATAGACCCATAAATTGTTAAATACTGACAGCCATCTCCTCTAAAAGCTTTTAAACAGCAGGAAAAAAACTGACAATTTTTGACATCTTGTTCTTCAGAGTCCTTAGTTTACCTGGTACCATCAGTACTTCTTCTGTATAGCTGACCACCCCACAACTGAATGTAGCAGAATCGACAGGATTTGTTGTGGTCGTCAGTGGTCTTTATCAACGCCCATCCTTACACCGACCGAATTTTTCAAACTGATATTCTGTGCGAGGTAATAGGCCCCAAAGTGATCAAAACGTGTCTACCTCCTCCTCTACAAACTTTCAAACAGGTTTCAAAAAACTGACAATTTTGGACATCATGTCCTTCAGCGTCCTAAGATTACTTGGCACCATTAGTACTGAACTCAAGTTATTATTTTCAACTTGCAGAGGATTTCTATGTTCGGAGATTTCTGTGCATGTTATCAGTGACTAGTGATTTTGACGATTATATCCTGACATGCAGTTATTAATATCTGAACATTGAATTTGTGTTTAGGAAGCGGTTTTCCCAAACGATAGATATCGAAATTTAATTTGGAGCTACATTTCTTCACCATCAATTGAAAAATATTGGAATCCCTGCATTTTACCGTTTGAGACACTGCCTGTTGATTTCAATTTTTATTATAAATTGCTGAAGCTCTATTTGGAGTATTAAAAATTAATTAAATTTAATGAATGAATTAATATTTGAAAGAGCTGTATTGACATCGAGTGCCATCCACTACAAGTTAAAAAAAATTTACTTGAACTGGAGAGAATAAATAAAGTATTTTATTAATGACTGAAAATTTGAACAAGATATATTAGGTTGGAGAAAAATGAAATCCATTATTTTTATGTCAACCTCAAGACTTTATTTAACATTTCTCGGATTACCAATTTTGATCAAATATTAATTGTTTTGTTCTATAACCTGTTGGCATTTTAAAGGTAACTTCATAATGCCCTTCTCATAAAAGTTTTGGTCTTTATTGACAAAAAACTTTAGTAATCGATTTTCACAATCATCTCTTGATGCTAATTTCTTATCACTAAGGAAGTTTTGCAATGCAAGAAAGAATTCATAAATGCTAGGTGCCAAATCTAAACTATGGGTTAGATGCTTCAAAACTTCGCAACCGAACTCTTGGCGTTCCTGATGAGTCACTAATTTACGCATATGGCCTGATGTTGTCCTGGTGGAACATAATACTTTTCTTGTAGGACAATTTTGACTATTTCTAGCCAATCGCTAGCTTTAGATGACCCAGTTAATGACAGTAGAGATCCGAATTAAGTGTTTGGCCATATGAAAGCAACTTCTAATTAATTATTCGTTTTCAGTTCAACCAATTGCGCAGTAAAACTCTCCTGGACTTTACTCCTGGTTTGGTCACCGTTTGAGATGCTTCAATACACTTTGACCACAATCGTTTTGCACAGTATTGTCATATGTAATCCATTTCTCATCCCCCTTTACCATCCGTTTAAAAAAACGGGATCGATTTCATTCCTTTTGACCAAGGTTTCGCAGACAGAAATTCGATCCAACATTTTTTTTAGTTAATTTGTGTGGCATTTAAACATGGACAGTCTTTTTTTTTCGTATCTATCTTTTTTAAAATGGATTAAAATTCTTTAATGATCGATATTTGGTTCCAGGGTGATGATACTACTATGGTGAATAATGGTGAAGTTCGATTGTTTCTGGGATTTTATCGATTTTTCCGATGATGGGCCTACCTGAACGGAATAGACGAAGCCAAAATAGCACTTAAATGGCTGTTAGAGTATCGGGATCATAAAAACCATTCTTAATTTCAGCGCCTTTTTTTGCATTTTCTTGTTTATTAAAGCAAAACTGTAAAAAAAAATGCATTTTCTCTTGTTTGATTCCAGTTTAAACACCCTTTAAATGTCAAATGAATGGAATAATAAAAAATAAACAACAAAATAATATGAATGGAATAATAAAAAATAAGCAACAAAATATATACAAATAAAAAACAACAACGAAATATTTTGTTTAGTACCTTTCCAAAGAGCATGAATCGAATTATTTTATCTATACTTTATAAGATATCAATTACTACAGCCATTTACCAAAAAAATAAAGAATTTCTTTTCCCCCAACCTAATATATATATATATATATATATATATATATATATATATATATATATATATAGGGAGAGTGTGAACTTATAATACGAATTCAATAAAATTGCTGGAGTCAGAGTGTGTTAATTATCAGCAAATAATTTATTGTTATTACAAACCTATGAAATACACTGAAGTGACAAAAGTCATGCGATAGCAATATGCAAACATACAGATGGCAGTAGTATCGCAGCGAAAAAGTATAAATGCGCAGTCCGTTTTCCAGAGCTTTCATTTGTGTTCGTTATTCCTGTGAACAGGTTTTTCGTGATTGATTCAAGATTTCAAGTGATTCAAGTGATTTCAAGAGTGTGCCGAGAGCATGAAATTTCGGGCATCCCATCCAATCATGGACAGCGCAGTGGGCGACCACCTGCACTTAACGACCGAGACCGCCGACGTCTGTGTAAAATGGTCAATGTTAATAGACACGCAACACTTCGTCAAATAACTGCAGGAATCAATGTGGGACGTACGAGGGTTGTCCGATAGGACTGTGCGGCGAAATTTGTCTTCCTTGGGCTATGGCAGCAGAAGACCGACTCGAGTGCCTTTAATGACAGCACGACATCGCCCGCAACGACTCTCCTGGGCTCGTGAGCATATCGACTGGTCCCTAGACCAGTGGAAAACCGTGGCGTGGTCATCTGAGTCACGATTTCAGTTGTTACGAGCGGATGATAGAGTTCGAGTGTGATGCAGACCCCACGAAGCCATGGACCCAAACTGTCAGCAAGGCACTGTTCAAGCTGGTGGTGGCTGCATAATGGTGTGATCTGTTTTTACATGGCATGTACACGGTCCTCTGGTGCAACTGAACCGATCATTAACTGGAAAGGGTTATGTTCAGCTGCTTGCAGATCACTTGCAGCCATTCATGGACTTCACGTACCCACACAACGATGGGATTTTTAAGGATGACAATGCGCCATGTTACCGTGCCAGAACTGTTTGCGATTGGTTTGAAGAACATTTCGGACAGTTCCGGCACATGATCTAGCCACCTAGATCACCCGATATGAATCCCATCGAGCATTTATGGGACATCATCGAAAGGTCCATTCGTGCCCAAACTCCTGCACCATCCACACTTTCACAATTATGGACGTCTATACAGACAGCATGGGTCAATATTCCTGCAGAGGACTTCCAACGACTTGTGGACTCCATGACACGTCGAGTTGTTGCACTTCGCCGGGCAAAAGGAGGACCTACACGATATTAACAGTTTTCCCTTGACTTTTGTCACTTCAGTGTATAATAGTTCATTTATGTAAATCTGTAATTATAATGTAAATTAATTTAGTGTTAAAAACAGTCACACTTAAAATTTTCCGTTTCTATGTTAATCCGTATAACTAAAGTTAATCTTCAATTAGAAATACCTTATTACATTTTATATGAAATAGATTGTAAAAAGATTTAAGCGGGAAATACAAAATAAAAAGAATTCATGAATGAATTTAGACAATGAAAAAGTTTCTGCTGTAGCCGTTCAACAATATTTATGCTCTAACCATTTGTATTTCCAATATTATTTTCTTGATTTTAAAACAAAATGGAGTATTTGAAGAATCAAAATTAATCAAGTCGGTTGATTAACCAAAAATATTAAATTAATATTTTGTCACTGAGAACATTGTGGCGTCAAAACTTTAAATCTCAATACTTTGGCGATTAAAAGGTCTTTTCTTTGCATATTTTGTATACAAGAAAGGAAAAGAAAAAATATTTATGTCATTTAATTCATTCTAAAATTTGAAGAAAAGAATATATTTTCAGCTAAAAGATGAACCTTCCCTATAAAATTTTTAAGGTCTAAAAAATCCAAAAAATTATTCAAATATATAGACTTATCTTTTGCTTTTTTTATTTCCAGAATTGCATTCCTGCGAGATATAAGGCAGTGTATGTCTTCAACCAATCACATGTATTGAAAATTTTTTGGAGTTTCATAAGGCCTATATTGGCAGAAAAAATAAGAAGCAGAGTAAGTTCATTTCATAAAATTAATTTGTAAGATTAAATGGAATGCTTTACAAACTGTTACAGAAATGTTTATTACACGCCTCAGTAATACACGATGATTGTTACTGAACCTGGGGACACAAGGACGACAATTGCAGAATCGAAGAAACACAGGCAAAACACAGCAGCTCACTACAACAAACAGTAGCACACAAGTACTAATTGATCTTAATACGAAGCACAACACACAAAATGACCAGACAGAATTCAGTAGAATTAGTGAATCCAATCTCTTTGAGTAACTACTCTCCAGAGGCCTGCAATTCACCATCGACCCCTCGCATTAGTTGCAACAAAATGCTGAAACACTACTACACAACTGGCTACTACATACACGACTCTATGCTGCTTCTACATTCAACATCAGGATTTGGCACATAGTTCAGTTCAACAATCGCTTGCGTTTCGCATAATGCTTCGAGGGGCAGATCTAATAATTCGCCATTGATTCTTTGCACTATTACGGTTCAAATAGCCATTGTCTCTTCGCTTTAACTGTAACCAAATGCTAAATCACTATTACATAAATGGATACTCCCCACAGAACTCTATGCTGCATCCAAAATAAACATCAGGGCTTGACACACGACTCAGTTCAGAAAACTGGTCTAGCAATTCGCCATTGATTATTTGCACTATTATTGTTCAATCAGTCACTGTCTCCTCGCTTTAGCTGTAAATAACTGCTGAATCACTACTACACATCTGGCTACTCCACACACGACTCTAGGCTGCTTCCACAATCAACATCAGGATTTGGCACAGATTTCAGTTCAACAATCGCTTGCGTTTCACATAATGCTTTGATAGACTGATATAATAATTTGCCATTGATTCTTTGCACTATTATGGTTCAACTAGCTACTGTCTTCTCACTTTAGTGCGGAATCACTACTACACAACTGGCTACTCCCCACAAAACTCTATGCTGATTCCACAATCCACACCAGGGCTTTGAAAACAGCTTAATTTACGGTTCAATTTGCAACTGCTTCCTCGCTTTAACTGTAAGCAACTACTGAATCCCTACTACACAAGCTACTTCCACAATAAATATCAGAACTTGGCCCACATCTTATTACAATAGACTGATCTAACAATTCACCATTAATTCTTTGCTTTATTACGGTTCGTTTCAAAACATTCTCCTCGCATTGGCTGTAAACAAATGCTGAATCACTATTGCACATCCGGCTACCCCACACCCGACTTTATGCTGCTTCCACAATCAACACCAGAACTTGGCAAACAGCTCAGTTCAACAATCCCTTGCATTCCACATAATATTTGTTTTTCGATGGACAGATCTAACAGTTAGTCATAGATTTTTTTGCACTATTATGGTTCAATTCGGCCCAGTCTCCTCGCTTTAACCAACTGCTTAATCACTACTACACACCCGGCTACTACAAGACGACTGTATGCTGTTTCCAATGTAAACCACCTGGACTGGGTACACAGCTCAGTTCAACAAACTGATCTAACAAATCTCTATTGATTATTTGCTCTATTACGGTTCATTTCGCCACTGTCTCTTCACTTTAACCAAATTACCAATCACTACTACACAACTGTCTATTACACGACGACTCTTTGCTGCTTCCACAATAAACACCAGGACTTCACAAGCAGCTCAGTTTAACCGACTGATCTAATAATTCGCCATTGATTCTTTTTCCTAATACGGTTCAACTCTCTACTTTCTCCTAGCTTTAGCTTTATCCAATTGCTGAATCACTATTACACAACTGGCTACTCTATATGATGACTCTATGCTGCTTCCACAATAAACACCAGCACTTGGCAAACAGCTCAGTACAGCAAACTAATCTAACAATTCGTCATTGATTCTTAGCACTATTACGGTTCAATTTGTCATTGTCTCCTCGCTTTAGCTGTAACCAATTCCTGAATGATTGTTATACAATTGACTACTCCACACACAACTCTATGATACATCCACTATCAACACCAGAACTTGGCACACAGCTCAGTTCAACAATCGCTTGCGTTTGACATAATGCTTGTTCTTTGCTGGACTGATCTAATAGTTCGCCGTTGATACTTTGCACTATTACGGTTCAATTTGTCACTGTTTCCTCTCCTTAGCAGTAACCAATTGCTGATTGATTATTACACAACTGGATACTCCACACACAACTCTATGCGGCTTCCTCAATAAACACCAGAACTGGGTACACAGCTCAGCTAAACAAACTGATCTAACAATTCGCCATTGAATCTTTGCTCTATTACGGTTCATTTCGTTACTGTATCCTCACTTTAACCAAATGCTGAATCACTCCTACACAACGACTCTATGGTTCTTCTACAATAAACACCATAACTTTATGCAGAGTTCAGTTCAAGAAACTTATCTAACAATTCGCCATTGAATCTTTGCTTTATTAAGGTACAATTCGTTACTGTTTCTTCACTTTAACCAAATGCTGAATACTACTACACAACTGGCTACTACACGACGACTCTATGCTGCTTCCAAAGTAAACACCAGGACTAGGCAAACAGCTCGATTTAACAAACTGATCTAATAATTCGCCGTTGATTCTTTGCACTATTACGGTCAATTCGCCACTGTCTCCTCTCTTTGGATGTAACCAGTTTCTGAATGATTATTACACAATTGGCTACTACACGACGACTCTATGCTGCTCCAACAATAAACACTAAGATTTGGCACATAGCTCAGTTTAACAGAACTGATCTAACAATTCGCCATTGATTCTTTGCACTAATATGGTTCATTCCATGACTCGCTACAAGGCTCATTTTGGCTTCAGACTACCGACCTTTTATAGTTTCTAAAGGTTGGTATTCTAAGTCAACCCGTCATATCTTGTTTCTATTTGGACGAATCGCTAAAAATCGGGAAGTTTCCAGTATTATCTATTTTGTACCAAAAATCGCGAAATTTTTCGCCCAGTACTAGTCTAATTGATTGAGCACATATCAGCAAACAAGTTATTGTTTTAAATGAATTTAGGACGGACAATAACTTAAAATTGATGTCCTCACGTAGTAAACTGGAATTTTCTACAGCAAATTTCAATTTTTACTTCTTTTTTTTTTTTGCTCTTATAAACCACTAACCTGTCAAGTTTATCTATATAAAATTTTCAGTAATATTAAATCGCTAATTTATTTACTTAGATCAATTTAAATGTCTCTGACTTATGTTTTATAGAATCTTTAACTGTAATTTTCTGGTATAATTTATACATTAAAGAAAGATAATTGAAAGATTAGAATTAGAAACTAATAATTTATTCTTCGACATTCATACAAAATTGTTTCTTTAAACGTCAACACCATTTTATTCAGTTAAATGTAACTGACTTCGGTCAAGTACAGTATTCTTATTTTACGTAATTACAATATTCTTAGTAAATTTTTATATGAGGAAAGGAACACATAAAAAGCAAAATACTCAGAATTTTTTGTATTGTAGGATTCTTTTTTGAGCAAGTGCGTCACTAACCGATGTCCCTGATGTCGATGATGTAGGAAAATGTGTCCTAACATGCCTTCCCAATGAGCTTGAAAGTGCTGCAGTTTGATTTCAAAGCAATATTTTTGAAATTCAAAATGCGAACAGAACAACATCAATAAGAATTTTAAGATAAATACATTCTAAAATTCTAAGCTGAAGGACGTATTTTTATATCTTTTGAGTAGTTTTCAGAATTAGACACTATGTTTTTTCTGCATGGTAGTAATACTTACCATGGACAAGCTTCGCAGAGGCATCAACGAGTTTTAAGCCGAAAGGAGTGTCTCTAGTTTTGAAGTAGCACAAACTAGGGCCAAGAGTACGATTTAGCTACACACTCACAGGTTTGAATCATTGTTTGAAATCAGACGTAAACAAAGAAATGTATCGCATATGCATACCACAGCTCTTGCTATGTGCACAAGCACGGTTTGAGGTTTTAGCGAATGCGTGGATAAATTAAAATCATTGCAATTATAAAACTCTACTATTTATTTTGATATGATTTTAAGGAACTAAACCATCTTCAATAAATACTAATAGTAATATTTCCAATATACTTTCACTATATTTCGCGTTTTTGCGGTTTCTGGAGACTTCATTTTATACTTTGCATAGATAAAATCACAATTTTAAAACTACCCTTTTTTATTTTGACATGATTTTAATGCACTAAAGCCTTCTCCAACAAATGCTCTACAAAATGGCATGAATATCCCCAATAATCGTTATCTATTCCTCGAGTTTTTGTAGTTTGAACATACAGACGATTTCAGGAGACTTCATTTTATGTTACGTATAGATTTCAAACAAGAGAGAGTCATATCTTTCTATCTTTTATTTCAAATCTTTTCGCCCAAATCGATCTACAGTCATATTGGAGATATAAAACAAAAATTAGAATTTTATCCAAGTATAAATAGAAGTCTGTTAACATTCTTCAGAAGTATAGAATTGTAAGATTCAATTCACAATTATAGCAAACTTAAACTCATATACTTTTATAATCCAAGCAGAAAGAACCGCTAAAAGATGAAGGAAGCTAAATGATAATTCATTGTTATTTACTCACTTTTTCTGTGTCTTTGTGAATCCCCCCCCACCTCACTAAAAAGGCGGGAAATCTGATTTTCCTCTTAAATTTTGGCTTTTTTTTGGATATTTTACTTGTCCAAAAAATTAATGTTGCCCTAAGAGTCATATATTTCCGAAGAATCAAAGTACAAATTCTAAATAAAGTGCTGATATTGAGGATTTTGATTAAATTAATCAGTTGCTGTTGTCTTTTTCAGCTTTGCATCGGAAGGAGGGGTGAAGTAGCTTCAGAGGGTATGGATCCCTGAGCACCCGAGTTCTTCTAGCTCACACACGTCACATACCCATTTTAGGGGATGAACTTCATTCACACATCTCATTCATTCATCCCCAGATTGTAATTTAGACCTGAAACAAAGAACGATCACCTCTTACATGGAGGACTTTGAGACCACGACCTATTTAACGAGCACCAGCCTCCATACACTCGGAGAATCCGCGGCCGGCGAGGTTCAACCTTTTAACATACGAGTTCAACGCTCTACCAACCAGGCTATCCAGTCCCAAATAAAGCAGTACTTAATAAATTGAATATTTCAGAATAATTAAAGTACAAATTTCGTTACAAAAGATATTTAATAAGTACGCAATAAATTGATTTTTCTTGAGAATTTCTTTTTATTTCAGAAAAATTAAAGTACAAATTATGATACATAAAAAATTAATCATTAAGTAATAAAATTTTTTTTAGAAATATCAATGATAAATATAGAAAAATGATTTACTTCAGTTACCTTGATGAATACAGATTATCAAATCTTAATTTTTTTTTAAAAAAATAAAAAGTTTTGAGGGGGGAAAATTGTTAAAATCTCTAATCTTTGAATACTACCAGACAAGATCTCTACACTTTGAGGTTTCAAATCCTAGTTTCAGACAGCCCACGAGAAAATATTTTCATTATATTTTTTTACTCTTTAAAATTATTAACCAAGATTCATCAGTTATCTTCGTTATTTCAATTAATCAAATCTTAAAAATTTCAAGAAAAATTGAAGGTTTTGAGGGGAAAAGAATTGTTATTCCATTGAGGTTTCAAATCATAGTTTCAGACAATTCACGAGAAAATATATTCATTCTATTTCTTTAAATTCTTAAATTTACTTAAATCAATAAATTATAATATTAAAGACAGTAGAAATAATTGAATTTTTTTTTCAGGTACATTTTCTTAAAGATAAAGAAGAGCTGCTTCATTTCTTCCCACGTTGCGCTTTGCCCACAGATTTAGGGGGAAAGGTTCGAGAAGATGCTCTGAGTAATTGGATCAGAAAAGTTAACAAGGATCAAGAAAAATTTACTTTATGTGGACATTCCAACTATTATTAATGTTTCTTTACCTTTATTTATATGTTTCAGATACTATTTTACATTGCAAAGAAACATAACGATAAGTCTATTTCTTGTTTCAGAAAATGTAAATACTCCCAATTGGGGTTCAGTGCACATAAATAAAATCTTTTCTTATTGTGACAATTTTAAGATTTTTAGTTAGAAGAGTTTTTATCACGAATATCTTAGTTTTAAACTTTTAAGCCAAAACTCATTTGAAGCATGTATCAATTTATTCAGTATTAACAAGAAAAAGACCTCTACTCTTCAAATACTACCAGACCAGACCTCTACTCTTCAA